>CM073770.1:123827783-123978171 GCA_037158775.1 Hetaerina titia | reverse complement strand
TACAAATATACCTGATGTCTTTGCAATGTTTATTTTCTTTCGACTTGTAAATTAGATGTTTTTACTATTTTACTCATTAAGTACGGATAGGACATTAATTACGGATATTAGGATTCACACCTTTGGCTTAATGTGATGGAAGAGTCTATGATGAAGTGCAAAAAGACATTGTACTACTCCAATAGATTAAATCTTTAATTCTCAATTATAAATAGTGTGCAATATACAAATATCAATTATTTGAGGAATAATTATTTTTTTCCTTGCAATAAAATGCATAATGTTCATTTCTTCAGTGAATATATTAGGTTATACCTAAAATATCATTTACTTTAACCGTAATTAAAATGATAATATGGATTGTAGAAGTCAGTTAATCTGAATAGTATTGATTTTTAAGTTCGGTTCTACTATGCCCTAAACTTTTAACGTCCAAATACTAAATAGCAGTCATATAAATATTTTGGAGAGATTTTTGTTTCCTGATAGGTCTTGGGTGAATGAATACATTAAATTGGATTTACAATGCAGCCATTTCTTCATCTTGATTGGAGAATAGATTAATAACCATGACACAGAAACATCAGAAGACAATAACTTTATTTGAACAATATGCTTGGTTAATCTTTAATCGCAACGCTATAATAATTACGCAATATAACGAATGTAATTCAACGATGAGTGTGGAAATCAACATGACAAGTCTTTCAGACAGAAAAGACACATTATTTGAAGTAAGTTTTAGATGGAAATCACTTTTAGTATAAACAATTTGGGAAAGAGGATACTCCAAGTGAAAACTAGAAAAGGGGAGAACAGTGAAGAGAATTTGGATGAGAAAGTTAAAAATTGGAATGGTATTCGGGAAATAGCTATTAAGAATACATGAGGGAAAGAAAGCCGCGGTAAGGGCGCGAGAGAGTGAAAAGGCTTTGAATAGTCAAAGAAGCGTATAGAAATGAATGCTTGCGAGTGAGACAAAGGTATGGCCAATCCAAAGAGAAAGCTGTGGAATTGAAAAATTCAAGCACTTCCTGAGTCGCTTCTAAGGCAAGGAAACTCTCTTTAATGGCCGGGCGCGAAAGAATGGGGATAAGAGAAGTAAAAATTTCATATCTAAAAAGTTCATGGAGTGCAATTTAATAATTTACTCAAATTAAATTTTTCTGTAGTATTTTCAATGGCGAGAACCATATGGCGCAGGGCGAAAGCAGAAGTTTCCAGCAATAAAAATAGACCCTAGGGTACTGTAGAAAATTTTACAGTGAAGCAGCAGAAATATTTTGAACAGAGGAAAGCGAAATGTTTTTATCCAATAGAAAAATGATTTGAATGAACAAATAGCGACACGGATTATTTGAAAGCTTTGGATTGGAATAATGGAACCACAAAGGTCACTTACATTGCCTCACCACTAGATTAAGCATTTTTGTAATTATGTACTTTTAAAATGACGCAGGCATTACTAGGCACGAAATATACTGGTAGGAGAAATTGCAACGAATAGTTACGGAAAACTTTACGTTTAAGTTAGAAACATCCTTTCTCCCTCACAATATGTGTGACCAAAACAGATGAATACAACTCCTGGAATCAAGTAAAATACTTAAGAAACAAATTTATCGTAATGCTTCTGCTTCATTTGAGATAAAATTGCTATTGAACCTAATGAAAAACAACGTTGCATCCCCCTGGAATACACTATTTGCTGAGTGTGCCATGCTTCTATGCGAGATACCTTGAGCAATATGCGAGATACTCGTAGATATACTTTACACTTTCAGGCCTCACTTCGTGGAATTGTACTCGTAGATACTTTAGCTATAACTTTTGGTTTTGAGTAAAAACTCGAGAACGATAAATAACTACATATATTTGCGCACGCTAATTCTTGGTCGAAAGGTACGGGAGAGAAATGTTCACGAGCTCAAGTCACGAGATGATGTCTTTGTAAAAAATGTGTCAAAAAATTCCTGTTTATCCAGTATATAGTACTTTTTTGCGCGTGTACTACACGTGCTAGAAAGTACTCTAATATATATTACTAGAGTGCTTCAAGGTTTTTAAAAAAAAGGACTATGAAACAAAATCTTAATACTTTTTTCAGAATAAACTTAAATCAAATAAAGTTTGAAAACTTTAAAAATATTTACTAGAAGCTGTTTTTCAATTTCCCAAAATGATAATTTATTAAGTCATTAGTTTTTAAAAGATCAAAACATTTCAATTGTAAATAATTATATCCATAATATTCAATATTTCCCGATCAGATTACATCTAGCTTTAAATGTACATGGAACGTAGCTACGGTCGTGAATCAATGTAAACAAAAAATACCGGGCCCGTCAACGTGAGTTAAACTCAAGTTTACGGTCCCGGTATTTTATACATCTAGCTTATTATCTGAGAATAAGTTAATCAAAAATTATCAATTAGGTATTATGATATTCTTATAAATGTGATTTGATTGATGTAAAAATGAATGTGATATCTATTGGTGAAGCTACGAGCGTAAATGAACTCGTAAAACGAACTGGACACTTATTAAATGCATTTTGGAACGATTGAACTTTAGATCAAATTAGAAAACCATGCAATTTGGTTTAACTAGACAGTTTTCATTTTATGAATAGAATATTAAATTACAGAACATGGGGTATTTAAACGAATCAATTATCTCGCTAGAAGACGAAGATAAAATAAGTCTTTCGACCGCAGTTTTTTTAAATAGATTAATAAGTGTAGAGAACGTGACAAGCTTGACACTCAATTTCGATCAGTCATATCGTAATCGGGAAATGTGTAATTAATGTGTATTTAATGCAATGAACAAGTTTTGTTTTAAAATACCTTGAAAAGTGTCAGCGTCTGCGGAAATTAAAACCAATATCTAACCAAATTTAATTTACCTTGACCGAGATCCTTCTCGACACAGGTATTTCATACCTATTTTGCGTGAAACATCATTCCCACAAAATTAATTATAAAATGAGGCTCCCATTACACCTGCTCAATCTTCATCCTCCTACACTACCGTTTGATCGACTGGATATTGAATTTGTTTGAGACGAATAAAGTTTTCAATGTCACAAGGGTTTGTTGATGAATGGCGGAGTAGTCTCAGCGTTGGAGGCCGTTTGCTGCGGTTGCACCTGAGTTTGACAGAGGATAAGCCATTTAACTCTTGACATTAACATAGAATAAACAGCAGAGAGTAACTTCCCTTTCTAACTTAGCTTTCTTGGTTTGGCAATCATGAAGTAATTGACTTAAAATACCTCTATTATTATCATGTGGGGATTGAAAGTTAAACAGCTCTTGTTTCTGAGCTTTCCGACCCGGAAAGCCAGTAAAATGAACGGTTAATATGAGTTCCGAAGACAAAAAAAGATATTTATTCAATGTCAAGGCATTGTAAAATTTAATTTTCTCAAGACATACGGAATTTTGACGATTAAATTTCGGAATAAATATTGGTATTATAGAATTTTGTTTTCATTTTATTTAAATTTGGGCATCATATTTTATTTAAGATTGATTTCAAAGAGAGGTTATGTCGTACCGCAAGGCACAAAAAAATTAAAAATTATGTTCAAAGTAGTGTAAATTACTTCTTCCAAATTATTCCATGCGATATGTGCGCGTTTGTGTTCTACCCTTTAGGAAAATCTAGTACATTCTATCTCTTAGTGAGTTTAAACTTGTTAGAGTTTTAGGTCAAAACTATTGCCAGTAACAGAATTCTAACTCAACGGGATGAATTTCAAACTTTTAATCAAATACTAGGGTTAGAAAACCTTTCATGATTACATTTTAGTTTTAAAATGTTAGTTAAAGTTCACCCTACTTTACATACACCCAGTTGTGTTTTTATCTAAAGGAATATATCACGTGAAATACTGGGGTAGCTTTTGCAATTTAATGTGACAAGAAATTGGCGTGACTGACTTCTATATTTTGAGCTCGATCCTGTTAAAAAAATGTACATATTTTTCTTCTATGATTTTTTAAAGGGACTGTTTCTTGCTATGTTAAAGCGCACACAAATATTGAAATTTGGCATCAAATCGCTATCGGCGTAATTACTCCAAAGAAACACGTTATTTGAAAATAAAACATTGCTATTAGCAACCCTTGAGGCCTGTATGTTGCATCATTTGCCGCTTACAAAAACGTGGAGAGCAGAAATATTTTTCTGTGGTTCGGTACGAAATAAATCCGAAGGGCCAGCGTCAAAAGGAGAAAAGAAATGCAGGTCACGCCCTCATTAAAATGAGATAATAATTCAAGAGATGAGGACTTACAGCGAGCGTCTCCACGATAGATTTTTTTAGTTCATGGAGAATTTTCGTTTCCCCTTCAAAACATTCTCCTTGCGCCAATCTCTCAATGTATTTTATATTCTCAGTCTCTCTCCTTTCGCTCTTTCTCTCTGATTCTCTTCGTTTCTCATCCACTTAAATCGCACGTCTCCTTCAGCCATTCCGATGAGGATCTAATACTTCCCAACGCGGAGGGATATGGGTGGCGAGACGTGTTTTCCCGTTATGTAGCTACGTGTCCTCCACTGGGTTTCTTTAGGTACAAACAAGCTTGACACACATCCAGTCCACGGAAATAGCGGAGAGGGCAAGACACCATGACTGCAATTAATCATGTTGCCCGTGTTCCCAGCGATGTAATTATACATCTATTTCTACGAGTAAATAATGAGTCTAAATAAAAACTGCGGTTAATTTTGGGTGATATTAATGAAAACTAACATTTTGTAAAAACATTTTCATTTCAGATATTACATATTCCCCTCATAAAATCTCCGATGTCAACCAACTTCATCACTATTCCTACTATTATAGTTAACGAAAAATAAATGAGAACTGCTAAGAATAGCATTATTTTTTCAATTCAGAGCTACGTTTTCCCCAAAGCTTTCCAGGCAGACTGACAGCGCTTTCTCGGAGGCACCCCTCCCCATTTCATAGCCGAGCAACCAAGATGGCCGCCGGGGTTGACCTCGGAGGGGTCGTAGCTGCAAGAGACCTCTGGTATTTGTTAAATTTAAAACATGCATCTTCCTTACTTAAAACGCTCCCTTTGATACTTTCTCAGTGAATGCAAAACGGCATAACTATCGGTAAAACATTGAATCATAGTAATATGGTTTAAAATAATGCGGTTTTCAAAAGCATCAAAACATTCCATCAAATTTATCTCGAAATTTTTGTATACATAGTAGGTTATCAGGAAGTAGAAAAACAAAGTAAAGGTGCGTTGAATCACTGTATACAGGGAAATTGTAGTTATTTGGACCGACATGGCAATATTTTGACTATTGCTCAATATGCTACATTATAATTGTATAAATATACAATGAGATGTTTCGCTGGAATATATCAGGAATCTCGGCAAAGATAAGACATAGATAACCCATGATGAGTTTATTCATTTATAAATTTTTTAAAAATGTCAAGATAAATGAAGGTACCACACACATGTATAACAGATAATTTGTTTTGCTGGCAATGATTTGTGACTTAAAAAACTAATTATATACTGGAGATAGCTCGATGAAAAAGAGAAGAATACGGTATTTTTCTTACATTTTTCTCATTCCACAAAAAGTGAACAAGTTTCTATCAATTGAGAATCTACGTAACAAAAAACATCAACAGTCTCGACTTTATTGCTGAAAAATTCCAGTGTTACTTTGGTGTTCAAAATTTACGATTCCTCAAAAATAAAAACAAAACAAAATGTGTGTAAGAGTTTCACATATTCCTTTCAACCATTGCACTTAGCACGTATGCAAGAGTGTTTTTCATAGATTTAAAATTTCAGCACACATGTAACAACTTTGATGTTGTTGAAAATTATCTACACGAAGAAATCAATAAAGGCCATCAGAGTGAAAATAAATTGCGCAAATTAAATTCATGACCTTGTAAGTTTCAGAAATATCCTCAGCAGTCAGCATTCGTAGTCAATATTTTTAGTAAAACAATATTTAATTTTTAAAATATAATGGAAATAATCACCCACCTCATGTAATTATTTATAATTAATCACTAGTAATGTATGTATATATATATATATACGTTTCTTCATTTTTCTTACATTAAATACTGCTTTTGATAAAATGCACAACAATACTAAGAACGCTGCGTACAGAGCAAACAGTGGGAGCTTAAAAAATCGTAATTAGGTAGATGTCCATAGTGGCATTGAAGCTTTAACGCCAATTTACTTCTCGAAATTAATCATAATATATTAAAAGTATCCAGATAAATTAAACGAATTAACATTTTTTTTGTTAAAGGCACATGCCCTCATACTTATGTAGATCCATCTCTGTAATCTTAGCCTATTACACTAATGACACACATAAGGTAAAATTCTATTGGCATTTTATGCACACATAAATACTTAGAAATATGCTGAAAAATATTTTTCTTGATTAAGAGGGCTTTTTGATCAAAATTAAACTAAAACATTCCAGCACACTTTTAACTGTGCACTGCACTCTTAGAGACCTTCATTTCGAATGTGAATTCGAATGCTGGTGCTCATTAATAGACAAAATAGCGTAACCTATCAAACCGTCCTTCAGGTTAAATACCGTTGCATCAATGTAGAAAATTTATGTAGTTAATAATACTAATCAACCTTCTTAGTTTAATAATATTTTTACGTAAAACCTAAACCATAAATTACTGCAATAGGTATAGTCCTAAAGATCTAAACGGATCATTGTAGAGAAAAACTTTTCATATTTTTCATAGACTTAAAAAAACTGCCCACCATCTAAGAATAAGACGCGACGTAGAAGTAACTGACATTATTTAAGAGAGTGTTATCGACCGTTGGGGAACGAACTCCCGGCCACTCCCAACCGTATTGGTTCGTCATCGCTTCCTCCCCTTCCTAGATCTCACCCCCTCCTTTTGCCTCACAATTCCATCATCTCTCCTTTCCCTCCATTTGCTCTCAAACATCTCCTCTTCAGTCCATCCCTCTCCACCGTTCCCCATACCTTCCCGAGTTAAACCTTTTTCCAGAACCTTCCTCTTCTTAATTTATTTTAATGGCATCAATCCTGTTGTCCCACATCAAAGTGCTTCATACTTTACCATTCTCCTTCCCACCCTCCCCCTCAAAAACCCGAGGCTCCCTTTACCCTGCATCACTTCTCCCTCCCGCAGACCGGGAAAATCCTTGGTGAGCGATCCCTGCTCCTTGAATTGTTACCGCTCAAATCCACCTCCCCGACGATAAGCCTTCCAGAGCAACAAAAAAAAAGATAACACTCCTCACTTATCTCAACTTCTTGTATCTCGTCCACTTCATAGGGCCCATTGTGATCCCTAAATCGCTGAGCGACAGGGATCACGAGGCTTAACGAAGGTAGCAGAATGAATGGACCTGACCTGAGAAAAAATCGGATACAATTACGATAACGGGGCATAATTTTTTCCTTGAGAAGAATCCCTCGCGCGGATCCTTTTCCCCCACTTCTTCCCCTCACTCCTTTCTCATTATTTATAAAAAGAATTTAACGGAGAGGAAGCACTTGAAGTCGTCCTTTACGTACCCGCTCCCCAACCTTTTTCATGCGGTTTTCTCCGGGCTCTATAAATCTCTAAACGACGCGTCTATTGGGTTTCCGAAGTCCTACCCCTCGTCGATAGACCAAAGGGTACGACCCAGAAGGGGTTTCCGAAGGAGTAGGTGAGGGAGGCTGGGGACAGCGGGAGTCAAGTGCGAGGGTGGGAGGAGGGAGAGAGGACTGTTGTGGTTACGAGTGGGCACCACCGAGAGGCGGGTGAGGAGGTGCGACTGTGACTAGTTGGTTCTTCCCTTGGACCATAAACTCGCCGATAAGAGTCCCGTGACATTATCGACCAAAAGAGATGTTTCACAAATCGTGGACGTTTACGATTCGCACCACCGATCACCATGCCCCTCCGACCCCCTCCCCCCCCCCCCGAATGCCCCGCCTGTCGCTCGTCAGGACGACTCCCCTGACGTCCAGCATCTCTTTCTTCTCTCCCCGTCGTCACTAACGTCACCCGTTGCAGTTCTCCTCCTCCTAATTTCACCAACTCCAAGCATCGGGAACACTCGCATCCTCACGTACACACATACACACGCAACACGGTGTCGTAATTTCGAAACAAGTTGCCCTCACGGAGCCAAGGTTTCAGGAGGGGATGAGAGAAGAGAGCGGGGGGAGGGGGGGTTGTGCGTCACAAACGTCGGACGTGTAACCCACTTTCGAAATAAATTATGCGGCCAGCGATCCAATATTCTCCGTTCACCAGCTACCGAAGGACCAGCTCTCTCTGCCCCACCTGCAAGTGAAGCCAGCTAGATGGCCAAGTGAATTAGAAATCTCCCCTTTCACATTATCATGTGAATAAAGATTGTAGGAGAGATAGAAAAATCGCCCAGTGTGCCAAATTAATCATTTACCAATGGAAGACATCTTTTGCTCCAAAGGGATTCTGAGGTGTTATGTAGGGTTCTGTAAATTTGAAAGGACGAAAAACTTGTTTATGTTTCATGACTTAATGGTTTTACCATCATCTTGAGAAAATCTTTTTGATACATCTGGGCTAAAAACTGCACTAGCCATTCTCCAACTAAAAAAATTACTGAAAGACTTTTTATACGCTCACTTTCTAAGTTAAAGTCTTTCCAAGGAAATATGGACGAGGTAATCTTAAGGCCAAGGATTCAAAAAAAATTATAGATTTTCATGATTTATTAATTGCGGTCCTCAAAGAAGTATTAAGCCAATGAAGGCCATGATAAAAGATTAATTCGACTGAGATCATAAAAGTGCCACACATCGATTAAAGGGCATCAAATATTCTCTTAACAGGGTTCATTATCTGTTCATAAAATTTCTTCTCTTCAGGGTGTATGCATACATAAATGATATAATGGTAACTTTGACCATTAAAAAGGAAGGCGTGTTTTTGATGGAAAAAGTTAACACGCCATCGTTTATTAATTTTTCACAAGCAATATCTTTTGCCATTCATAATCTATTTAGAATGAATAAAATATGGGAGACTATAAAACCATTTTATTGGATTTTAGGCGTTAATAGAGATGAGGTTACGTCACTACAGGTATTAGAGCCTGGCATCATCTTCTTTGCTGTGAAAATTGGCTCTTGAAAAAAAAGGAGTCTAGAGCTTATACCGTTCCACAAATGTATCGAGTAAATCAAAAACCCAAAACGGTCGAATTTATGAAAATCGACCGGAAAAGAATCGATATATCCGTTTTTGTATTTAAAAATAAGCATTTGAGATAAACTCTAGATTACGCTACTTCTTTGTATTTTTAATTCTAATAAAGGATTTTTTCAAACACGGGAATAGTTTTTTTTTAAACTATCCGTTAGAGCATTTAAAGGAGAAAAACGAAAATGAGAGAAACATTTACAGTCAGGTAATTCGGAATAATCCTATTGTTTCATATGAATATGAGCTTTATGTTAAAAGTGTTGAAAAAATAACAATGAAAGGGATTCTCCTTTATTTGAACCGGATAATCATTTCGCTAAAAACGTGTGTCCAAATCAAAAGTTTACTATGATTATTACTATGAATGCTTTTATAATAAATCTCTTCTACGGCTGGTACCCCACGGTTCCGATCTGACAAATATAATTTTTATTTTCCTAGGGGCACACACTGGGCAGTATTTATCGTTTGAAGATAAAAAATTGCTCCGATCCTTGAGGCCAAAAAAAGGCAGAACGAGGCATTGGAAGTGAATGTAGAGAGGGACGTATTCTCCGTTTAGGGAGAGAAAAGGGTTTCCCGAGAAAAGTTAGATGGGAAAGGGCTATGAATGGGAAAGTTTTACGGGTATTTCCTGGGAAGAACGACAACTGAGGGAAAAAGCGAGAGGGACTAGTAGTAATACAAACTCGAGGGAGGAATGATGTAGTAGTTGGCCAGCATGGAAGAGCTCCATGGGTAGGGTTCGAAGAGTGTTGCTTGGGACCTAATTGGACCGGATGTGGTGACATAAATATGCATATACAGGGCTCACCTTAAAAGTATTGCGCACTCTGTGGGAAAACAGATTTATTGATCGTACCTACACAAATGCTGAAAATTCTTCAAAATACTCTTCCGATGCAGCAATGCACTTGGGGAGACGTGTCTACCACGCCTGAAAGGTACACTAAAACTCCCCGGTGGGAATGTCTCTCAGGAACGTTATAACATTTTTTTTATGTCTTCCATGGTCTTTCAACGCTTTCATTTCAGCTCTCTCCTCAGTCGGGGAAACAGAAAAAGTCTCACGAAGCCAAATCGGGACATGTCGGGTCGGGTGGGCAGTGGGGAGTGCGCCGCGCCAGGGAGTTGGTAACGATGAAGGACGTGTGGCTGAGGGCATGTGGCTGGGTGATCCATCGCGCGGTGTTTCAAAGTTGAAAAACGCAATTCAAGCGGAGACCCAACTTTCCGCTCAGACAGCTCGAAGCGAACTGACGACCAGCTGCGTTGAAAGTGCAGACCTTCCACCACATTCCCGACCGGTTTTCCGCGTTGCCATAGATAGTCGCGTCACCACAAAGGCATGCGCATTACTTTCATAAAGAACCTAATTATTATTAGGTAACCTACCGGTTAAGGTAGGTTTTTTTGTATGGACACAACTATCAAATGAACATTGTGTTACTCCAAACAAAACCCAATCCAGCAACTTAATCTGCATCAGGTCCCTCTTCATCTCTGTGTACTTCTTTCCTCCCTTCACTATTATCACTATTAAACCCAAATCTATAAATTGTCACAGAACTTCACACCACTACCTTTTTCACAACTTTTATTCATAATAATTATCATGAAACACCCTCTGAAAAGATATGTTGACACAAATTTGGTCAAAAACATTTTCAGTTCAATAATATATATATATATATATATATATATATATATATATATATATATATATATATATATATATATATATATATATATATATATATATATATATATATATATTATTAATACATACAAAATAATACAAATGTGAAGGAATACATACAAATATATATATATATATATATATATAGATGATGCGGAAGTACTCAAGAGAGCAATTTAACTTTTGGACGGCACAATAGAACACAGAATAAAACAGATAGCACGTAAAAGGACACTCACACTGTAGATGATTTAAGCTTTCGGCCTACTCCGAGGCCTTTTTCAGGTCAGACATGAAGAAGGCCACGGAGTAGGCCGAAAGCTTAAATCATCTACAGTTTGAGTGTCCTTTTACGTGCTATCTGTTTTATTCTGTATACACACACACATATATATATATATATATATATATATATATATATATATATATATATATATATATATATATATATATATATATATTTTAGGTAATCTACCGGTTAAGGTAGGTTTTTGGATGGACACAACTATCAAATAAACATTTTGTGACTCCCCACCTAGCAAACTAATCTATATCAGGTCCCTCTTCATCTCGGTGTACTTCTTTCCTCCCTTCATCCCGTCCCACATCCCTATCCTGTTCCTACCCTTACCACGCTTGCCCAACATTCTCCCCTCTATTACCCTCTTCAACATTCCACTACCGCTCAATACGCCTTTCATCCATTTTTCCTGCCTCCATAGGATTTCTCTCAACAAACCCCTCTCCTCCCCCACCATTTCTAGTACTTCCTCATTTGTTTTCCTTTCGGTCCATTTCACCTTCTCCATTCTTCTCCACACCCACATTTCAAAAGCCTCCAATCTACGTCTATCCTCCTGCTTCAGCGACCACGTTTCCGCGCCGTACATAGCTACGCTCCATATCAGAGTTTTTACGAGTCTTGTCTTAACATCCCTACTCAACGTCCCCGTCATCAACTCCCTCCTCCTTGAGAAAGCCTCCTTGCCTAGCGCAATTCTTCTCCTTACGTCCCTACCACTTTGACCGTATTGGTCCAAAACACTTCCGAGATATGTAAACTGCTCTACCTGCTCTATTCTTTCCCCGCCTATTTTAATATTTAGCTTAGCCTTTTTCTTTCTGGAAAATCGCATAACCTTTGTTTTATTAATATTGATTCTCATCCCATATTTATCGCACTGAACCTCCAATTCACTCAGCAATGCTTGCAACCCCTTGGCTGACTGAGCAACTAATGCTTGGTCATCAGCAAACCTAACCGATTTTACCAATTCCCCTCCGACTTTCATTCCTACCTCCAGTTCTTCTCATGCCTCTTTAATCATTTCCTCTACATATACTTTGAACAGTACCGGTGACAATGGGCAACCCTGCCTTACACCTCTTCCTAACACTGCCCATCCGGACTCTCCGTTCCCCACTCGCACCTGAGCAGTCTGAGACATGTACAGGTTGCGGATCAGTCTCCTGTCCCTCCAATCCACTCCTATTTTCTGCAATACACGCATTAATTTTTCCCAATTCACTCTATCAAACGCTTTTTCGAAATCTACAAAACAGGCAAAAACGTCCTTATTGTATTCTATATTCCTCTCGACTAGTGATCTCATTACTGCAATGGCATCACGCGTACCTCTTCCTTTCCTGAACCCAAACTGATCATCCCCTAAGTAATCATTTGCCTTACTCTCTATCCTTTTGTTGATGATCCTGAGAATAACTTTAGCTGCGTGGGATATCAAACTTATTGTTCTGTAATCCTCACATGAAGAAGCCTTTGCCTTTTTTGGAATAGGAACTAACACCGATCTCACAAAATCTTCCGGCCAGATTCCTTCCTCATAGATACTACAAATCAGTCCATATATGGCCTTCTTCCCACCTTTCCCTAACCATTTCAAAATTTCCACAGGAATGTTGTCTACCCCCACAGTCTTATTTGCTTTCATCTCCTTTAATGCCCTTTCTATTTCATCGTTGAGTATGCCTGGACCTAATCTATCTTCTTCTACGTCATGTTCCTTTTCTATGTCTAACCTTGTCGGCCTAAGTTCTTTACCATACAGTGTTTCTATATATTCATTCCATCTCTCTTGGATTTTTCCTGGTTCAACTATTATCTTACCCCATTTATCTTTAACTGTTAGCACAGATCTTGCCTTCTTACTTCCCGATAATAACTTAACCTTGCTGTATAGAGCACCAAGTTCACCCTTCTTCTGTAAACTTTCCATATATATATATATATATATATATACACGAGGGTCATCCGGAAAGTAGTACCCGTTCGTATAATAAAGACACAAAAGTAAATATTAACAAACATAAAAAATTTTATTTGAAAGAGGATACTTTAAACTACTTCTCAACATAATCTCCAAGCAAATTAAGGCATTTGTCATAACGTGTGACAAGTTTCTGTATTCCTGCTGCATAGTCCTTCGCCGCCAGCTCATTGAGATACAGGGTCACTCCTTCTTTAAGTTCTTCATCGCTGTCAAATCTTTTTCCTGCCAAAAAGTCTTTAAGCTTTGTAAAGAGATGAAAATCTGAAGGGGCCAAGTCCGGGCTATACGGTGGATGGTCGAAAGTTTCCCATTTGAATTGCTGCAAAAGTTTTTGTGTTATCCCAGCTGCATGAGGCCTGGCATTGTCATGAACGAGAATGACACCAGTAGACAATAGACCTCGCCGCCGATTTTGTATTGCCCGCCGTAATTTCTTTAATGTTTCACAATACGCATTGGCATTAATAGTGCCTCCACGGGCCATAAAATCAATAAGCAATAAACCTCGTCGATCCCAGAAAATGGTTGCCATGAGTTTCCTGGTGGACAGAACTGTCTTGAATTTTTTTGGTTTGTTTGGTGAATGAGCATGATGCCACTCCATTGACTGTCGTTTACTCTCAGGTGATGCATAACAAACCCATGTTTCGTCACCAGTAATTATGCGAGTCAAGAAAGAGTCTCCTTCATCAGAATAACGTCCCAAAAACGTCAGTGCTGCAGCCATACGCTTGGTTTTGTGCTCATCTGTAAGCATGCGAGGGACCCATCTTGCACAAATTTTTGCATAATGCAGATGGTGTTTAACAATTTCATGAATGATTGTTCGAGAAACATTGGGAAAATGCTCACAGATGTCATCAATTGTGACGCGCCGATCGTTCCTCACGAATTCGTCAACTGAGCTCACCAGTTGGTCTGTAATGACAGACGGTCTCCCCGAACGCTCATCGTCGTGTGTGTTCCCCCTCCCCATGTTGAAGTTGCGACACCACCGCCGAACAGACGACTCGTCCATTACATTGTCTCCATACACCTCCTTTAATTGGCGATGAATATCACATGGGCGAACGTTTCTTGCATTGAGGAATTTAATCACTGCCCTCACTTCACAACTGGCGGCGTTCTCAATTTTTTTAAACATTGTAAACAATCACAGAAACAACACAGGCAATGCTAGCGTCACGCAACTTGGCTCAGAGAAGGCAGACAAGCCACTGAAGCTATCTGACCTCGTCCAGCGGCTACTCGCGTCGTCAGCACTTCATGCGGCACGAACGGGTACTACTTTCCGGATGACCCTCGTGTATATATATATATATATATATATTTGTATGTATTCCTTCACGTAGAAATTAGAGATAAGGAAATGGGAAAGGAACACACATAAAGGACGAACACAAGAGAAATGGGGAAGGCGGATTCAAGCAGACCACTGATGTAAAAATATTTTCCTCGACCGGGACTTGAACGCCGGATCTCTCCACTTGCCGGGCGGATGCTCTAACCACTTGTGCTGTCGAGAAAATTTACTTTACACTGAAATCTGCGATCTTATAAGCGCCAAAGACCCTCTACCCGACCCTGGGTAGCTCTACCCCCTGGACTACCGCGACCCCCTAATTTTTTTTCTTAAGAAACAAACATATATATATATATATATATTTTACACGAATTTTAGATATATATATATATAAATATCTTAAAATCAAATTAGAATACCATCTTTTGGTTTTTAATCTCACTCATAAAAGTTGAAAGCGCCACAAATATACGTCTAAGGGCTGGTTAAAATTACATGTACCTTGCGATAAAATCAGTTAACCTTCCGTGGAACAAACAGCTATCTTTAAAGCTTTGAAATTTCTTTTTCCGTCATTTTTATAATCTAAATATTTTCTTGGCATGATAATTAGAGTTATGCACAACCACCCATGTAGTGTCTATAAATCTATGTTTTTGGATTGCTTTCACATCAGCGGAAGAATTTTATCACTTCAGGGGAATAATCAATGACTTTTGGCTAGCATTATTCGTTGATAGGGGTTTATATATCTATCATGGCTATTGATAAGGGCTCTTAAATGGGTTTTGTTAAGGGTTTTCAATTGTATAACCCCAATTAGTTATATTCATCATTAATTCCATTGCTAAACTGAAAATCTCTTATCTATAGGGATTTGGATACACACCTATCTAAGCATTTATCGGAGTAGAACCACACTTATGGCCGAGATTTTGGAATCGAGTCAATTGGCAATGTCTGCCTAGAGGATACGAAAATGCGAACACCGATTTAAAATCCTAAGATGGACAACCGAGGTAATCCAACCACTTCTAGTAGTGCAAAAACTCCCTGAGAAAATATTTACAAACGTATAATATATTCCAACTGGTAGCAAATAACATGTAACGCATTCAAATATAAGATTGAACTTGAGTATGCGTGTGCATTTCTAATTACTTTATATTTGAGAAATAAAATATATGACCGTATGAAATCCTGAAACATAAGGTATTTTGATTGAATTTTGCACAAATTGAACTCAAAGGAACAGTTTAGTTTCCTACGGAAATTCCATCATAATGAGAGTGAATTGGTACTATCAAAATATAAAATTTTAGCAATTGTGATCCAGATTTCATAATGAATAAGAATTACTTAATTTTTCCACACAATCCTTTATTTTTACGACCGGGTTTCGACGAGGATCTTCATCATCACGTAATTTTTACAGAAATATACACACATATATATACCATTGCAATGCTTGAAAATATGAGGTGGAGGAGTAAGAGACAGAGTTATTGGTCAGTATGGCTAGGGGGGGAGGGATTACGGAGTGTAATTTGGTCGGAGAGTGGGTGGGGACGGGTAGTCCTTTGGGCAGGCAGGTAGAAAGAGGAAGGAGAACGGGAGGGGGGGGGGTCCCCCTTGTTCTCGGGGGCCGTTACATTCGACACTACCGGTCTGATTGGAACATTAGGTTTGTGTATTTTTGGGAGTCCAAAAAACCGAGGCGCTGAGGGATTTAGTTGGAATAACTTTTGCATTTCGTGTATGGTAAACTGGTTCCACATTGTTTACCATACGCGAAATGCAAAAGTTATTCCAACTAAATCTCTCAGCGCCTCGGTTTTTTGGACTCCCAAAAATACACAAACCTAATGTTCCAATCAGACCGGTAGTGTCGAATGTAACGGCCCCTAACCACCTTTTGGCTAAGAAACTCAATAACATATTCAGGGATCTTTCTAAGTTTTCCCCGAAATATGGTGTGAGGAACTCCTCAGACCTAACTAAGCAATTATCCAAGGTGACCATCCCTCCAAAATGCATTCTAGTCTCCTTCGACGTCAGCAACTTGTCCCCTAGTGTTCCCACTAAGGAAGCCATGACTCTGGCAGAAGAACTGCTTTTGAGAAAGACTGTCCCCTTCCCGATAGTCAGTGAAGTATATGCAATGATAAATACTTGTGTCTCACAAAATTACTTTAAGTTCAATGGTAAATATTTCGAGCAGCCCGACGCGACGGTTTAGCCATAAGATCACCTCTTTCACCATTACTAGCAGACATTTACATGGACTACATTGAAAGTGAACTGTTCTCGTCAGGAAATTCCCTGCTGAAAAATGTCTTATGTTGGTATCGCTATGTGGATGACATTCTGTGTGTGTGTGGACAGGCTCGCATAAACAACTAGACAGCTTCCTACAATTTCTAAACTCCCGTAATAAATCAATCAAATTCACCACGGAGTCCTTAACTTCCTTGATATAACAATTTCTAGCAGGAACCGAAAATTAGATTTCTTCATTTTCAGGAAGGACACCCAAACAGATCAAATCATACACGCAAAGTCCAGACATCACTTCCCTCAGAAATTGGCGGCCTTCCATTCGATGCTACATCGGTTGCTAAACATCCCCATGACCCAGGAAAATGTAAACAAAGAACTCCAAATAATTAAATGCATTGCCCACAATAACGGTTACCGGACTCGGTTAATAGATAAATTGTACAAAAAGAAAATGGAAAAAAGGGCTGTAAAATTAATCTATAGCACCGCCCCCGAAAGAAACAACACGGCCAAATGGCAGAGATTGCTTTTTCTAGGAAAGCTGTCCCTGAAAGTCACCAGTAGGATACCAAGGGATACCCGCCTTTTACAATAAAACGAATTTTAAAAACTTAATAACCAACGGAAAGGAAAAAATCCGAGATCTAGAGAAGAGTGGAATATACAAACTCTCAGCCGTGAGTGCTCAGCCGAGTGTAAGTGGGACAAACGGGAAGGAAATTCAAGGAAAGGCTCAAGGAACACCAAGCCTCCTTCAGTAACAAGAATGGTGCGTCCCAATTTTCGAAACATCTTTTGGATAACGGACATTCTAGTGATTTTAAGCTGGAAATTATGCATGTGGAAAGAAAAGGACCCCGGATGGACGCGCTCGAACAGATGGAGATCATCAAGAGTGAAAAGACCAAGTGCAAAGTAGTTAATGACGTATTATACACCTTCGGATCACCTCTCCTCGACCTTTCACTCCCACATCAACCGTTTCCTTCAAACAGCCCCGAGAACAAGGGGGACCCCCCCTCCCGTTCTCCTTCCTCTTTCTACCTGCCTGCCCAAAGGACTAACCGTCCCCACCCACTCTCCGACCAAATTACACTCCGTAATCCCTCCCCCCCCTAGCCATACTGACCAATAACTCTGTCTCTTACTCCTCCACCTCATATTTTCAAGCATTGCAATGGTATATATATATATGTGTGTATATTTCTGTAAAAATTACCTGATGATGACGATCCTCGTCGAAACCCGGTCGTAAAAATAAAAGATTGTGTGGAAAAATTAAGTAATTCTTATTCATTAAGAATCGTTTCCACAAAGTGACGGCGGATACTATACAGCATCCAGATTTCATTTCTACTATAAACCAAACAATCCCTACATATCTAGTTATGAGCACAAACGTCAACTGTGACAATTAAAGGATAATTCCTCTACTTCCTCAACCGAAATATTTTCATTGGCGTGAAAATTAATTATTTAAAGTCGACCTTTCATACTTTTCTCCTTGAATGTTCTTCCAAACACCAAATGTGTACAAATCCTTTTTCCAGGAAAAATCATTTTCCACCATGCATGGAGAAACCGATTGAGGGGAGACAGCAATGACGGAATTCCGCCCGTAAATATTGATTGAATATATGACAGCTCGAAACGCGGCGATGTGAATTTGAAGGATGGATCGTGTGCTTGAAAAACTGAGAGGTTCAGAGAAGGTTATTTAACATTCTTCCACAACTTAACAATGCAAAATGAAGTGATAGATACACCGGCTACAAAATGAAAAGGAAAAACTATGTGTAGATTACGAGAGGAATTATATCAAGATATAGCTCTAATCTTGAAAAATTGATTCAAGATAGAGATTATACCTATATTATATTTTAAAATTCTAAAATATAGAGATATAACACTAATGCCTTTTAATGCCTCAAAGTTCTCTAAATTGTTTTTTTAAGTGTATTAAATGAAATTTCAACAAAGCAAATGTAATACATGGCCATATATAAGGCGCAATTACGTAATTATCAGAGATTTCAAGATAGTATGCCTATAGAATATTTTCACTGAGAATTAAAATCAACCAGGATAAACCTTCTTGAGCAGATTCCATGCAGTATCATTCCAATGACCCTTAATGCCCTCGCAAACCATGACAAATATTTTTACAACATGTATTTGATCAACGCAAAAATAGTAATGGAAATTGGAAAGAACGGCTACAGAATATGAATATCCAAAAATACAGAGCGTAGAAGACAGTGATAAAATATGAAGAAAATAACAGAGAAGTTAAAAAAGGAGTTCGGTTAAAATGATATTAATAAACCATTTGGAAATTTAAAGAATATATTTTTCCATAGAATGCAGGAAAATATTTAAAACAGTGACATGACCAACAGAGACAGAATAAGCATGCAACGGTGTCCAGATGACACAAGGATAGAAAGAAATGATCTGACGTACACTATAGCATGTTTGTGTAATAAGATATGATAAAACTTTAAACTAAACCAATATAGAAGCAAACATCTATTTCGTAGTTATAGATGTGCAAAGATCTCTACTAATTTATTAGCAGCATCGGAAAGCGATGAAAGACACAAGGATAGGATTGCAAGAGCCATGAAATTCTGGTTAATATCCGTAGAAAGAGCAAGAAAACATAACCTGTTCTTGAAACATACATTGAAAATCTATTGATGAGCTCTACTTTTATATTGCTACAAGATTAGGGCAATGTACAAGGTTTCTAATAAATTTATCGACCACAATTTTTTCCTGAAATGCGCGTGAAGTGCCGAATTCAAGCCGTCGCTTAAGTGTGCACATAATTGCGTATCGTATTACCATTGATAAAATGACAGTGCATACCATCATCACTGAAAATTTGTGAATGCGAAAGATCTGCGTTAAACTCGTCCCGAAGGTTTCGATGGACGACCCAAAGCATAGTCGAGTGTCTGCTTGCGAAGACCCCCTGCAAAAACAACCATCGCGACGATTCCCTAACCCCCTGACAGTCCCGACTTGGCACCAACAGACTATTTCCTATTCCCAAAAGTGAAATCATCACTCTAATGACACCACCATGGGACCCTAAGTTCCATCAAAAAAGCTTGCTCGCGTACCCTTCTTTCAGGAATTCGCCTATTTGCCTTCGAGTCGCGGAAAAGCCGATAGCAAAAGTGTGTTGACGCTCAATGATGTATTATAGAGTATAAGAATAGAGGAATAGGAGAATAGTAGAATATAATAATTTGGAGGCATTGAAGCAATATCTGATACAAATCCATTTTTCCGAGTAGTAGTAGTCGTTTTTGTGGGAGGTTACCGACAGTTCATTGATGGCAGGGGTCATTTGCACAATTGGGGACGGGTAGAAAAGGATGAAGGGTGGAGGGAAACCTGGCGTCGGCATTAGCCTACTCTTAACGAAAGGCGCCAAGGGGCCCGCAGCTTGACGTCCCATCCGTCGGATGGCGTATTCACTCAAAGTGCTCTCAACAAAGTACTTCAACTAGGGATCAAGATACCACTGAAAAATGTCCGCCCCTGGGATTCGAACCCGGGCCCTCTGGGTGGGAAGCCAGTACGTTATCCACCGCACCATCTCGATTCTTATAGTATTTTGATATTACCGTAAAAAATGCCTAGACTTGAATGATTTTTTGTTTCTGCCTTTCTTATTTGGTAGGGAATCGGATAGTTTTAATAGTCATGATTCCAATGATATTCTGCTTGATCATATTTTAACTATGATCAAGGATTAATATCATTGTAATCATGATACCTTCAACTATAATTCGTATTCGCAGGAACCACTTGCCCCACTCTGAAAATTATATCATACCTATCATTCTTTTTAATGGAATAATATTTTAGCTTAAATATTATAGAGATGGCTGTAAATGACTTCAAATCATTATATAAATGATATTTACGAATTGTATTTGCTTAATAGGGCTATAAATATGAATTTCGTAGATAAACTCTATATTTTCGAACAAGATTCTCTTAAAATTATTTCTTTTTTTAACCAATTTATTCTCCAATTTTTTTGCCTGAATGTCGGAGGATTCATGTTAACGACTGAAACCCTTAGAGTTACAATCATATTATGTTGTTTAGGATAATGCTAGGAACGAAATTTTGAGTTAAATAACTTAGGCTGTTATACTATTTCCCTCACTACACAACTAAATATTTGCCGGAAATAACAATTTCATCTACATTTTAAATTCTTAGTATCAATTTAACACAGAGTAAAAGTAATTTAGTCATTGTGGGTTTTAAAATACCTGAGATCAAACAAACGAAACTTTCTTGGAATAACATACACAAAACATGTTTTCATATAATGTCTAAAGTAAATTATTACGAAATATTTTCTTAGGCTCACTTTACACTTAGTTTTTCAATTTGAAAATAATCGGTTTCCTAATTAACCGATTGCAAAAAATCTGTACAAGAACAGGCAATAAATCTCCATCATGTAACACAGTTCCACCCAAAGAAAACACTCCATTTCGTGCTCTCGGAAGACGGGAGAGGAGGAAAGGGTTAAAGCGGCGCGCAAACTGAAGTGAGGATCGTGCTCAAAGTTAAGCCTAGGGCGGGAAATGAAGATGGAGCGGATAAAGGGATGGTCCAGTTAAGGAGGGGTCAAGAGCGAGGAGGATAGTGTGGAGGCAAGAAGAGAGAAGGTTACTACTATCCCATTTTACGGGAAGCATAGAGGCGAGGGAAGGTCACCTTGACAAGGAACCCCTAGGAGTCAGGGAGATCACAAAAAGGACTAACAAAAGATTGGGGAAAACAGTCAAACTTTGAGGACGCTTTCGCTAATGCCCATTCCAATTTAAGATGTACTAGTAAACCACCCAAGTTTACAACTAAATAAAACTTGTGGAAATTGTATATCGCAACGATAAAGTAATAAGAGAAATCACATACACCACTTTATTCAAACAATGAGTCCTTATACTTAATAATTAGTGTAAGGAACCCTGACGGAGGTTAATCATGGGGTCACTAGACGAAATGAGTGAAGCCCGGTTGGGATAGAGTTTTGCCTAAACAATTTCATAAATTTCCCAGTTCTGAATTTTTAGCTAGATAACTAACTACTGTCATCACATAATATGTACCACTGAAATGAAAGGGGAATAATACGCCGATTCGGAATCTTGAATATAGGCGTGGACAACTAAACTGTTAAAATGTATGACGATAATCAAGAAAAGAATATAATTTTATGCCAAATGCTATCCTGTACCTACATTTCAGAGTCAGATATATCAACTTAATATGCCCGTTGAGTGAACTTTGACGTATTTCCCCTCATCCATTCTAAATAATCTCCTCGATTAGCATCAGACGATCCAAGGTAATGTAATAAACACCCAAATTGTTCATGTTGCACGGTTATGCAAGCGAAATGGGATTTATAAAATATTATTCCAATATTAATCATAATATCATCGTGAGACCATGGTTAAGTTAGTTTACAAATTTTGCAAAGAAATAGGTACCAAATCTATTAGATCAAAACTCCTATTATTGAGATATGTTTGTACTTGAATTTTATCAATGCTTCGCCAGTTTTGAGAGAGGTCAATCTCTCCGGTCCCTTTACTTCTGTAAAACCTTCCCTCTGTGATTATCTTTTTCTCTGACGCTTCCTAGTGGACGGCAGCATTCACCAATAGTTTCAAACGACTATCTTTCCTCCCGATCTTTAACATACTCTTTTACCTTTGTAATGCACCCTGCGAATATCTACATATTCAACAAAATAATTCTCATTTATAGGAAAATCTCTAATATGTTATTCATTCAAAAACCACAGCATTCTTAAACTCATTTAAAATTCTTGAGAATAGCAAACTCAAATAACCCTATAAACAAATAATGCGAGAGTGACAAGGTCTCCAATTTACGCATGAGAATTTTTGAAGATACGTATATTCTTCACATTCCTCGGCATATTCTTAAAATTCGTATTTAAAATTCTGATAAGATCTCTGTTAGATGGTTACGTGTGCCATGAACCAAATTGTTAGGTTACTTACGACAGAAATTGTAATTAGATTTATCAACAGAAAACATAAAAAAAAGATTGAAACGAAGTAAAAATAGTGTTTTTCCATCTGGAGGCTTAAATTATATTAACAGGGTAATACGGTACAAGGTAATTATACGGGAAGATGTTATTCAATTTCAAAGTAAAGATTATTACAAATAACTAATTAATGCATGCTAATGCACACTAGTGTACTATTTTTTACCTAATTTTATTATACGATCTCATATAAATCAGTAACAAGGAAATTTGATAATTCAGGGATAAAATTTGGTTAAATAAGGTTTCACAAAACGCACTTTGAACGAATAAAATTTGTATTAAATAAAATGAGTAAATATGAATACAACTAAACAAATTTTAATATATAATTAGTTGTTAGCGAAATTAGCAATTTATATTGCAATTTCATATAACGTTTGCAATTCCAGGGCTAGAGGTAAATAATCAAAATCAACCTTTTGCTAGCAATGTTTTGGTTCGTAGCGAATTAGCTTAATTTCAGTTCTAGTATAAAATCTGAAATACTTTATCCAAAATTATTTTGAATATTTTAAAATTTAATTATCTTAAAGTTAACAGGAAGCTAAATCAATTTTTCCAACATAATTACTACCCGGAATTGTTTTATTATTTTTTCTAAAAAATATTTTCCTATGATGTTCAGTGAAAATGCTTTACTTAAAAGTGTAGCAAAGGATAGGTTCTATGGTGACCTCACTTAAAGAAAGACAGGCGGGAGAGCAACGGAATATTGGTGTCGTGAGGAAGATAGTGGGGCTCGATTCAGTCAGTGAAACAGAAAGACAGCTCTGATCAAAGAGAAAATTGACCATGGAAGGGGTGGGCCCGCGCCTGGTCGCATAAAATTACCAAGTTTGAAAGGCTCTCATAATCACCAAAATTAATAGGTTTTACGAGAAAAGAGTTATGTAAAATTGAAACATTTCATTATCATCACATACAAAAATTTCCCTATTCATTTTTTTTTCTTCCTCCCAAACATTCTGCTTGGAGAATATTCACTTTGATGCCTACCTTGGAATTCCTACTGGGAATCCCAGAGTTGTTATTCCACTTCTTTTTAATTTCACTTCGGCTCCCTTTCTGTTAATTTACTAGGATTCGCCCGTAACGAGTAAACGGTGATTTTTAGGACCAATTAGATTTTTGTTTTCTGGCTAATACAATCCTGTTTCCACGTTATAAGGTTCTGAAAAATTATGCTCCAGGAGTTAAGTCCTTAAAAAAATTCTATTCTAATTTTTCTTGAAACAAAAAATAGTTATACTTGTATTTATAATAATCTTCAAAATGTAAAATCCCAAACACGAGTAAATGTATGAAGTAAATCGCACAAGTTGTATTTTAATCCATCATCTACATTTGCGTCCGAAGTAAAACGCCATGGGGTCTTTGGTTAGATTGAATTTAAAAACGGGTATTGAATCATTCACAGAAACTCAGTAACTCATTGATGACCTTTGAAAACTTTCCTAGAGCAGAAACAAAAGGAGGACAACAAGTGAACTTTCAAAACTTTGGCACACAGAAACCAGACCAGGAACCTAATACGAAAACTCCTCAAGCCCTAAAATGTCCACACACTCAACCATGCATTTCTTTGGCAAGTTTCTCACTGCCACACCACCAACAAACTCCTTGAAGTTTCCGGGATTGTTACGACATCTTCCACCAAAATACCATTATCAGCTACAGTTAAAAATGTCCGTGAATAGAACGAAAAATGGCCAGGAGAAGCCGTGGATTCCGCGACATGGGGAATGGAGGATCAGAGCCGTAAGATCTTATGTTAATATTCAATTCATCTACGTCCCCGATTTGAGAGACAGTGTCTACCAATAGAACTACTGGAAGATCCCTCGGGGAAACGAGACAGAGGAACAAAGCAGCCGGCCACGGACATGGAAGGACCGAGAAATTTGTAGTAAAAGCAAAATAGGACAAGGAAGATGATGGAACTCGTAGAACTATTGCCCCCAAAATATGGAGGGTGCTCATTGGTTGGAAACTCGAAATGAAGGCCCTCGCAGGCATGGTGGACATCTTGGAAGGGCGAGAAAAGTGGGAAAGGGAAGCAGGGACGAGACTGAGGGAAGGGAGGAAGGTCTGTGTCTGTTTGGAGAAATGGTCCAAATGGGAGGAAGGCCACGAACCGACCAGAATAAAAATATATGAACTTATTAGCAATAATAAAAGCAATCGAATATGGTATACGTTAAGCATTTTCTCCGTGATTGCTTTTCCTCCCAAACTGAGTGCCCCACGTTTTGAGCGCTCTAAGTCAAGAGACGGAGACGTTATCAGCACCTAGTCTATCCCTCTAGTCCTCGTACATCTATAATTTCCCTACCGAACCAGCTGCTTCCTTTTCAGCTGTTTAGAAGGAGGGGGCGGAGAAACACACACACATATAAAAAAATAATATTATATATAGATATATATATATATATAATATTATATATATATTGAATAAACAAGTATATATATGTATTCATTCACACATAGAAATATATATAAGGAAAAGGGATAGAAAAACACATAGGACGAACACAAGACAGGTTGGGAAGGCGGATTTGAGCAGATCGCAAATATAAAAATATTTCCTTAACCGGGACTTGAACACCGGACCTTCCACTTGCCGGGCGGATGCGCTATCTAAAAACAGTTAGGTTTGCTGATGACCAAGCTCTAATTTTTCAGTCAGCTAAAGGGTTGCAAGCATTGCTGAGTGAATTGGAATTCCGTGCTACAGATACGGAATGAGAATCAATATAAATAAAACAAAGGTTAAGCGATGCACCAGAAAGAAAAAGGCTAAGCTAAACATTAAAATACAAGGGCAAGTAATAGAGTAGGTAGAACAGTTTACGTATCTAAGAAGTGTTTTAGACCAACAGGGACAAAGTAGTAGGGATATAAAGAGAGAATTGCTCTAGGAAAAGAGGTTTTCACAAGGAGGAGGGAGTTGATGACGGACGTTGAGCAAGTATAGTATTTTAAGAAAAGACTCGTCAAAACTTTGATATGGAGCGTAAAAGTTTTTAAATGTGGGCGCAGAGAAGAATGGAGAAGGTGAATTGGACCGAAAGGAAATAAATGAGAAGGTGCGCATCAGGTATGGTAGGCGAGTAGAGGGGTTTGTTGGGAGAAATCATAAGGGGGCTGGAAAAATGGAGGAAGAGCGTACTGATCGGTAGTGGGATGTTGAAGACTGTAATAGACGGTAGAATGTTAGGCAAACGAGGTAAGGGCAGAAATAGGATAGGGATGGGATGTTGGACTGGATGAAGTCATACCAATTGAAGTTACCCACAGCGGGACCGCGGAAGAGTTCAGGGAGATGGAGCACACTGCGGAGAGACGTGCTTTCATGGGTGAAGGTTCAGTGGTGTATTATGACGGAGGAAAAGTCCCTCTAACCCCGTCCCCTCTCAAACCGCCTTGACCCAGAGTATGGTACTATTTAACAGCTGGGAACATAGATAACTTGGACTAGTACTCACGATAGTCCAAAAGACAACCCACGCCTAGATATCCAATATGCCCCATTGGAAACTACCTGAACCTTCGACTGCCTCTCCTTTTTTTCCCGAATCCTACCCCCTCCCCTCCACTGCGAAAAAAAATTCTCCATCCGCACACTTGTACACGGAGGAGTGGATTCGTTTCCACGTTGTGATCCCTTTTCTCTCGCGCGCATAAACTTGTGTTCAACACGTTCCATCCTCCTCCCACTTCTCCGCACACGTCTGAACGTGCCCGCGCGGCGTTCAGATATCACCCCGCGGGGCCCGAATCGGGGTGCGTGAGGTTCGGGGGAGTGGAGTGGGTTATTTTTTTTGAGGTGAGAGCGCGCACACGCCTTCTTCCCGTCGCTTTGATGACCGCACTCCCCGCGAGGTGAGTAGTGGAGCGGGGGGAGATTTCCGCAAAGGAACCTCCGGAGGAAGATGAGGGCACGCGGGGGAGAACGCGTGCGAGAGGGTGAAGAGGCGGTGCGCGCGGGTCTGACGCTAGACTTAGACTTTCCGGGCACGTGAGCACACCTGCGCCGGCTGAAATGTAGCGGTAGTTGTCTGGGGGGAGGGCGAGGGAGAGCAGGCGAGGAATGCAGGGACGCGGAGAGGGAGGGGGTCACGTCTGCTGCATGTTCCTCCGCTCGCGACCGCCCACCCACCGCACCTCGACCCGTGCTCGCTCTTCCCCACGTACATCCTCTCTCCGCATTTGGACGATGCCCGTAGAGGGGTTGAAAGGTTGGGCGAAGGGGTGGTTGGTTGAAAGGACGAGGCACAGGATCACGGTAAACAAGGGGCCATCGTAAAGGGCATTAGAATGCCGGAGTTTTCCGCTCAGGCAGTGTGTGGGGTCGGGCGCGAGAGCATAGAGGAGGGTAAGGAGGACGTGGTGAGTGGGATGTTTGAGGAGCAGGAGCCTCTTTTGGACGGATTTTGTTTGTCTGCAGCCGTGCGTGCTGTTCCGGCGTGGAACTGGTTATTTTTCCACGAAGCTTTTCCGCTATTTTACAGGATTAATGATGGCGTGTGATGTGTGTCTTTGGCCTCTCTCGGAGGAATGCATTAATAATGGGGGTGAAATAGGACGAGCTAAAAACGTTCAATGGCAGTCATACATATTTCTCACAGTAGGCAATATATGATTGGCTCTTTTACACGAATGTACGCATCGTGTTTGAAATGACAGGTCATCTAAACCCAATCTCATTTACATTCGTGGATCTAGATAGATGTTCATGATTTTTGATGCAGGCTGGCATCCAGTTTTACTCTATTTGTAAATAATCTTATAACTGATTCATTCAAGAAAAAATTGTTTATTTTCCTCTTCGCACTTCACCGTGGGGAAATGACTTAAGCGCGCTTCATCAACCGGAGACATATATCGGTAAAAGCATTGCCCATTTCCCCAAAGAGGAAAATCACGCCTGACAAATCGAAAGCAAGGAGCCAAGTGAAAGGCATTGCTAGCAGCGGAACCGAGTTGGTGGCATGGGATCCTGATTTGTGTTAGGATGATGAGCAATAAGTGATGACGTCACATGCAAATGCTAATGAGAAAAGAAACTAAAGCAGCCTCATTATTTTCTCATAAAAACATTACGTACATAAATCATAGGAAAATTTAGTTTATAAATTACGACACTCAGTCTTAAGGATTAAATGCCGTGCCCACAAATTAGAGGCGAGGACACCGCGGCTGCCATCACATGAAATCATAAGATAGAAATGTCACCAGCATTAGAAAAATGAAAAAGAGGGCAGCTACCTTTAGAGAGAGGACTTGGAACACATATGATGAAGATTTTAAGGAAAGGCAGTTTTAAAAATTCAAAAGGAGTATGAATAATATAGGGCTGTACCAACTGAGATAAAATAACAGTTTAAACACCATGGGGAACGATACCAATATTAGGAAATTACAAAAAATCTGATGCTGGTATTTAAACATATTCAGAGACTTGGTATCGAGGATGTTTGAAAACAATGTGTAAAAGATATTAGAAAAGAACGATTGGATAAAATTGAACAGAAAAAATATTTGCTAACAAAGAGAAGGGGGTTTGTGATGGGGTGCTAAAGTAAAGGCGTAAAGAAATATCGTAAAAACTTAAGCATGAAAGCCGGCGTTTTATGCTTCACATATCCGGTATGGGGAGAAACAGGATGAGAGTAAAAGAGGATATTAAGGTGTGGGTTAGGAGAAGAATGAATAAAATACGCTGGAGGGAAGAATGCAAGCGAAGAATTAAGAATATAGTGCATAAAGTTATAGAGAAAACATCGTAAGGTAAAAAAGTGTTTACCATGCCAGGAAGAGCTCTATAATTCCACAAATATAGTTATCAGGAAGCGTGAAAATTATGCTTTTAAGCGTTGGACTACCTTCGACCTGTTAATAACTTCAGCTAAAATTCACGAAATATAAAATAAACTCTTATAAAAACAATAAATAAATAATATTATTTCAATCACCAAATCATTGTTTCAGGTATTTAGATATATTTCAAATAAAAAATGAAATTCGCTCAATACTTTACATATTTTCTCCTTAATTTTAACTAATAGACAAGAAGTAATTTCATATGAAAAAGAAATCCGAGTCTACACCCATTCCATAAAATATCCTCTCTGTTTTAATGAAAGATTCATGTAAATGTTTTTCACATTTAATCGTAAAATTACTGGCAGTAACCAAAAATGGGAAAAAATATTATTGATTTTTCACAGTTAAAAATGCAACAAAAATTTCTGATTATCTTTCATTTCTCGCATTTATTATTGATAACATAGATTTTGTCGTATACATAATCTTACACATTTTACTTAAGTATTGACAGTTCTTCAGAGCCAAAAATAAATACGTGGTTTTCCTAGGCAAGTAAGCATTTCTCACATGTCAAAGGCGCTCTCTGACGTCCTTGGGAAAGTCGCCTCAAGTTTTCCGCATGATTTGTGTAATGGAAAATATGGACTACGGCGCAAGTTTTGGATAGTGTTGGAAAGATGAGATGATGATCCACGGCTTTCTGGAAAGCGGAACACCAGCGCCCAGCCCTAGGGGTCTTCTTCCATCCTCCCTGCCTCTCTCTCACTCTCCCAGCTTTCTATCCCCCCATTCATATCCCTCACACTCTGACAAATATGGCCTCCGTCAGAGGCCGAGAAACACCGCACGCACACCTTCTCAGGGACCAGCTCTGCCACCGACAACCCTCTAGAAGTCTCTTCATCACCACCGAACCCGACCACCCCTGACCCCATTCATTCCATCAAAGGATATACTGACTAAAGGATACCCCCCTCCCCAAGTCTTGAGAAATTGCCGAGTCATCTAACAGAAAATTGACCACCACCGAACTAGTCTGCATCTTTCATTTTTAAGTGTACATGTACTTAAAACAATGCAAGATACTCCGCTTTACTAAAATGCCCTAAAAACTTCTTCTGTTCCTCTAAGGGGTTAATTACCACCAATACGATGCATTCTTCAAAGCACGATGAGGTATCAAACGGTCAAGGTGAACTTCTGTCTTGAGTTTTGCCTGAAATTATAATCGCATTTGGTAACTTGCAGATCTTAATGTAAGAAATCGTAAGTAATGCAATCGATTTGCTAGCGCGTTTTCAATAAACCCAATAAAAATTTTCCCGTTAATTTTTGTTAATGATTTGATGCGAATATGACTTAGGTAAGCCGTTTTAGTGTCTTCCAAATCACCTGTATTTCATTATAAATGCTGTTCAAGACAAACGGCTATAATTCAATTGATTTAATGAAATATTTTCAATGAATACTATTCATTTCGTTAGTCGACCAAATGTTAGAAAAGAAAGCAGTAATTTATAATTTTTCTGTGCTTATATTTTACAATAGGCACCTCTTATAAAAATATATTTTGAATGTCGGGATTTTTTACAAAACCTCTCCCTCACTTTATTACCTAAAGTTTTCAGATTCAAATGTCATCGCCGCGGATTTATGCTCACATTTGGCTTTCCCTGAAAGACTACTTATCACGCCAAGTAACCATAGATGGCGGATATAACTGTACCTACCCTTCGGCTAATACGGAGGATGTGGTTACAAACTTGGGCCGTCCATCGGCAATAAACGGCTGATTGTTACGGAGAAGGCTCATGGAAAGTGTAATAATCTGTTGGAAATTTAAAGGTGCATAAGCATACATTTAGGAGCAAAATCTTGAAAACGGCTCGAAGCGTTTTCCCCAACTTCAAGATCCCTTCCCCTCCCTTCCTGTCCCTTACCCTGACCCACTCTAAAGCTCAAACGCCCCACAGCAGCCCTACCTCCGGACTCCTTTAAAACCTCCCGACGCAGACCCTTCAATCTGGTCCACCATCTATCATCTCGGGCCGTCCCTCGCTGCAAACCCTTAACGACCCACCCATCCGACTCCAACTCACTCACCTCGATCCCCTACCCCACCGACGCCTTCATCATTTACCTCTCCCCACACCCTCGCCTTCTCTCCCCCGCCAAGTTGCTTGACCATATTTCTCATATCTTCCTCCCATCTCTTTCCTCTCCATTCCCCTCCATCGTCATCCCCAACCCTTCCCCGTTCCCTCTAGTTCATCCCCCCCTGCTCATCACCCCCCAACTCCCCACAGCTCATCCTCCCCAACGCCTCCAGGCCTTGGCATCCCGAGATTGGATGTAGGCGTGCATCTCCAAGGCGATGCTAAAAGCTTCAATAAATGATGGCGACATAGCTGATAACGATCTCCTCTGTCAAGGACGAAAGGAGTGTAGGCGTTTGGGACGGGAGAGGAGAGAACGGGGCACGGGAGTGAGTATTAGGGTAAGTATAAAGTTGAGGATGACAACGGCAGCAGGGAGGTTTGCAGGGAGAGGGGCGGCAGAGGGGAATGAGAGAAGAAGGGTAGGGTTCGCGGGGTGAGTTGGCTGGGGAGGGTAGGGGAGGGTTAGGACGGGTAGATTGAGATGCTGCTTGGGACAGCCACGGTCAGGAGAGAAAAGAGGAGGAAGGGCTTGACGAGGACAGTATTCATTGGGACGGGAAGGGGGTGGGTGAGGGAAAGGGCGGAGGACATTCAGGGATGCTGACGTGAACGGCGGGAGTGTTGAGAGAGATGATGAGCCCGTGGTCCGAGGGAAGAATGGCGCGGAGATGAAGGGTTGGGGGCAGAGCAGGGTGTGGGCGGGAAACGTGCAATGAAAAGTCAGGACCGTGAGGGCAGGGAAGGAATAGGGGGGGGGGTTATAGGCGCTGCTACGGAGAAGCGGTATTGGAGGGAGAATGGGAATAAGGGCCCGACGCGGTTGGCCCGGGTCGAGGCGCCGTTGAAGGCCAGTGGGTGCGAGTCGGAGATAGCTTTTGGTATTTTTGTACAGAGGGCATTGAAAGGAGGGCGGACCCAGACCGAGGAGATACACAAGGCGCGAGGGAGTTAGGGCGGAAGAGAAGCAGACGAGGTCAGACAGGGCGGAAGAATGGGATGGGATGCCGGAGGAAAGAGGATGGAAATGTTCCAGATGAGAGAGGAAGGGGTCACTTGTTTCCATTGTAATTACAGATCTATGAGACCGCTCCTTAAATCCTCCTGCAGAGATGCAGACGGTTTATGGGCAGACGGAGTGTAAGCCATGTAAGAGCTTGTTTAGGGTACACTGAGTCCACTGCGCCTATACGTTCAGAGTCCCCTAATACCCACAAAATTAGCTACGACCGTGGCGGAGAAATTTATTGACGTGGTTTCCGTCCAAACTATGGTCTCCGCAAGTTTCAAATGATAATATGCAGTTTAAAATGTATGTAATAGTGAGTCAAAAGCTCAACTTTTACAAAGAAAACACCTGCAAAATATCAAAATGATATGCTGATTTGTCGTTACAATTCCGATATTCGAAAAAGAATTTAATGAATTAAATGAGCGGCATTTCCAATTTTGTTTATCATGAAATCCATTGATATCGAGAGGACAAAACACTGTGTCCCAATTGAGTAATGAGTGCATGATCAACTATTAAACATTTTATTTTCAAGAAAGTAAATGTATCAATATTTTTAGTATGAAATATATTTTCCTTCCACTAAATTCGTGCCAAAAATCCAGACTGTTATGAAAGCGGCAGAAGGTTAAATCCTTGGTAAGCAATGACAAGAGGGAGAAAACAATATGCATTTTAGATCAAATTAAGAGGAGGTTAGGAAACATACAGAGATCTAAAGCATGAGTTTTTGTAATATTTAGTTGTATATTTTATGTTGTGTTAGTTTTGGTTTAAGAACGTAGCAATCCTTAGCAATAGATGTAATCAAAAAGTACCCCAATTCGGTAGAATGCTACTAAAAGAATACTTTTCTGCATTCTCAGTATTCCTCCTGTTTAAAGATGTTTTTTGGATACAAATATCAAATTAATTACTAAATATTTTCTAATTTGAAAATTTTGTTTAAAAGTTTGCCAAAGTTAATGCCCACCTTTTAAATCTCAAACCTTATTAATCGAGAAAAGAGTCTTGAAATTAATTCATCCCCTGTTCTTAAATAGTTTTCCTGCCAAATAAAGCAAGAACGGAAGCGGGTAGACGTGGAGAAAAATGAAGCGGGTCAAGAGATCTGCTGGCGAGAGAATTCGTTAAGTAAAGGGACACGGTAGTGAGAAAGACTGTTGCACCTACTGAAAATTTGATTTTCCTCACTTCCAGCTCTCCGCCCCCTAAGCAGCTGAAATCTCTTGCGGAGCATATTCTGTAAGATTAAGCAAAACCTCCGTCCACGCAATGGGAGTCATTGCGAGTCATTGCGCGCGTAGGAATGCTGTATGAGACGGGCCAGCAGGGTGCGGGGAATGGGAGAGGAAGCAGGAGCGTACCTTGATATGAAGAGATGAGGCGACGCAATTCACTTTGGACGAGGTGGCCCATCCCATGCACCTCTAATCCCCATGCCTCCTGATCCCTGGAGATTTCTAAACCCCAGGGGAGCTCACTCTCCATCCCCTGCGGACATCCTGTTCTCAGGGGTATATTCCCTCCATTGGCGAGGTAGGTCAGATGGGGAGGTTTGGGATTTAGTTCCGTGTCCACTGGGGGGCAATGCCGGTTGAGAATATAGAACGATGACCCAGAGACAAGAAAAGACAAACATTTTGGGTGATCTAAGAAATAACCTTTAGGCCTACTGTTTTATTATTGACAAAAAATAGTCACTGGACGAAGGGCCACGATAAAATTTTATCAATTTTTGTGACATGATGAACTCACTGCCCAATCTACCATAAGAGTCAATAAGATAGCAACAAGAGCATAAAGGTGGTCGTATAATAAAAAATACTTCATTTAATAGGATTTGATAATACGATCTGAATTATTAAGTAATAACGATATGTGTGATTTTACAATTTTGTTATAGCCAGTTTCTATACACCCCTACCGGGGGAATTTATTTGGAAAATATGATGATCTATAAGGCTAAGATATTGAAAATAGATATCTTCTAAACCAAAAGGCGGCAGACTACTAGTGATTCAAGAGTTAACTTCATTGTTAAGTGCAATAATGTGCTAAGAGAATACTAAATATTTCAGGTTTAGAAATATTTTTAGAGGTTTAAATTTACAATTATTGATTGTTCCGGTTATTTTCGAAGCCGTCACGCCAACGACGTCATCAAAAGAAATAAATCGCTATTATCAATTATCAACAGCTTGTGAGTCTTCTAATTAGAATGTATGAGTGTATATGGTGTATTGGAAATGCGTTGTTGCAATTTTACGCTATTTTCTACGTCTAACTCCGCTAATATCTATAAGTATTTGTTTAAGGCATAGTAGTCAATCTTTGTATTTTAGTGTCAAGTATTTGTAATATATAAATATAAGTAAATTTAATTTAAGTATACACTTAAGTCTCTTAGCATAATTAATGCAAAAGGGATAGCTATTTGATTTGATAATTAAAAAGTGAGTAAAGAAGGATTTTCGAAAATAGAGTTGAAAAGTATTTTGAAAGGTAAAGGTGGAGATTTTGAACAGATTTACGGCGAACAATAAACGGCTATATGTGTTGTAAATGATAACTAGAATTGCAGTTGAAAATTTTTGGAGAGAATAGCTTAAAATTTTGGAGAGAAAAGCTTAAAACTTTGGAGAGAATAGCTTAAGAGCAGAGACTGATTGATCTTTTTTTTCCAGCCAGTGAAAGTTGAAAGCAATTAAAGGAATACTTCAATTAGGCTCGTAAACAACTGTTTCGTTTACAAAAATTGTACATTGTAGAGAGGCTGGCTATTTCTCCTGTAATCAAGCATCACACACCTATAATTAGAGAAACAACAAGGCAGAATGAATGGAATTAAGGAACGAAGGAATGATTTGCAAGCTGATAGTCCTCATCTCAAATGAAATCACCACTGTGTTGAGATGCATAGAAATTCCTCATCTACACCGAGACCATATCAACCGAAATGGGATCCCCAAATGACTCGAGGGCGAAATCCTACTTTCCAACCTCAGTAATGCATACGTACCCGTGCGGATGAGCGAAACTAAGGCAAGGTCACTCGTTTTCTACCCGTGTGGTGAATATTTCTGTAAATCATCCCTCCACCATCTCTCATTCCCTTTTTTAATCATTCCAACAAGGAATGTCCCCAATCCATGACGGCTGGATTCTAGGCATCCGACGCGATGAGGTCCTTCGAATGCTTTTCCTCTAACAAATTACAATCCTGCTTGTCACTCGGGAAAAAATGCACACAAACACTCGTACATCCGTTGCTCTAGCCCAACCAACGGAAAACATCGCTAAATCCTGCAGCTGCCTTACTGCCGTCCTCTTCTCCTTGCTTATCCTTAACATTTCATTCATAATGAAGGAAATGAAAGAAAGTATAGGAAAATGCAAGGGAATGATATGCCTTATTTTCCTCAAAGCACTGATTCATCTCTACTCCGATAAATATTCTATCCTCGCCTTTTTTTATTTACCCAAATTTAAATATCAACCTCTGACGCCATGCCGACATGTTCAACAAGTTATAACAATAGAACCCTTGAATGATAACTCCTTCAATTATTTCGGAATCCTAGAACTGTGAATCCATTGGCTATTTTTTAGCTGTGTAGATAAAAATAAACCTTTGAAATTCAACAATTTATAATCATAAAAGTCATGTTTGAGATTGCATGGATTACACAAAAACTCCGTTCGTAGTTGATTAAACCGCAAATATGTAAGATCGGCTACCCTTGGATCTTGCTGGAGCGCCGTTCAGGATTCCATATGGATTTATAATCAAATTAATCCAGTGAGTGATATGTAGATATGTTTAGTACCGAAAAACCTTTCCTTTTAATTACTTTACCATACCTTTACTACCCATAACTCACGCTGCACCCGATGATGCGAATAGCTCTGCGACGAACTGTGAAAGGTTATCAATGACTAGCGAAATGACCGGTGGTCTCATAAGTTGGGTTCCATTCTGCGGACTTTCCACCCTATTAACGAGATGGTCGGTGCCCAGTGATTACCGATGGGAGGGGTCACACAGTTTTTCAATAATAAAAACTCACTCTGCTTTCCTTTGCGCCCTTCGTCATTCTGCCGACGTCATGAACCATTCAAATTCATTCTACCACATCCCCTTTCCCCTCTCGACCTTTCACCCCCCTTCACCCAACGGTTCCTTCCCCTCCCCCTGTTGACAGATGCACTCCGAAGATTGCAGGGTTTGCACGCTGGAGGCGGGCAGAGGGAGAAACACGCGACGGCTTCGGAGAGCGAGAGAGTCGCTGAGTTCGAGAGTAGCAAAGGGGTTGTGAGAATGCGATGGGAAACACGGAGAGGAAATATAAAATTTATTGGGATCGTAGAAAAAATTGCCGGTTAATATTTGAAAAACCAGGAAATGAAAGAGAAGGTATTACGCCTATGACTCTGTACCCTTAATAGTAATGGTGAAAAAAACGACATTGATCACTGAGGAAGAAGGGTACGGTCTGTCATAAAGCAACAAAATTTGCAAACTTTATAGCAGATGAAAATAAGTGCAATCCGCACAAAAGTGCAATATATTGGTGGGTGTGGTGCATTGACTGTACCTATGCTTCTTGCTTTTTTAGTATATAGTAGCAGTAAATGTGTTTTAATGTGCTCCGACGCCCGAGTTTATTTTCCGCCGTAATTTAATTGGGGACATCACATCGGCCATACCAGGAGCGAGAAACGGAAACCCGATTAGTTTGAATTACCAGGTAAGGTTGCTAATCAACAAAGTAGCAGGACCAGTTTCAAATCGGCATTTAAATCCAAATAACAACCGCAGCCGAATGAGTTCGGTTGATGACGAGCCCTAAATTCCCGCTAACTTTCCCTAAATGGACCCTCAGAAGCGGATATGAAAATTAATGAAATATTATATTTGGCTGAATAAAAAAATATTTATATTGAATTATTTTTCTGTCAACCAACTTAACATCCAAATAAATGCAATGTATTAATACATATATTTGGAAATAGATACCTAAAGTTTCCCTCCTTATAGGCGACCGCTTTTGAATAGGTTACGAATGCACTTAAAACAATCTTTAAAACTTACCAACATGAATACATGTATATTAAAATATATCAAGTACATACGAGTATCCATATTGGTTGAGAGGGAGAGACCTATTAATGGAAAATTAAATTAAATTCATTGATTCTGAATTAACTTTTCCATTCACATACTACAACTACTAATCCAAACTGCAGGGTGTGTAGCGAAAGCAATTCACTGGATAGATTTGCATAAATGCTTAAAATTCTTCAAAGTACTGTCCTTGGGCCTCTACACATGTTTTTCAAGCGACTCTGCCATGACCGCTACGGAGCGCCCTGGAAGGCGTCTTCGGGGAACTCTCACAAGGTCTTCGTCACGGCTGATTGGATCTCTAATCTATGGACGAAAAATGGGTTCCTTTCAGGGCTGCCTTAATCCAAGAGAACAAAAGGAAGTGTGCTTGGGAACGTCAGGACTATAGGGGGAGGGGGGGAAGGCATCGTTTGGACCCTGGTGTTTGGTCAGGAACTCGCAGACTCGTAGCGCGTTGTGGAAAAAACGTTGAGCATGAGCTTGGCGCACTTTCCTCATCGCTAAAGCTTCAGTAACAATGCGAAACACAACAGCAGACGACAAATTCATTTCATTGTCAACCATCTTGATACTCAATCGATGGTCAGAGCCAAACAATTGTGGAATACGAGCCACATTGTTGTCGGTTTTGCTGGTTGACGGCGGTCGTCCAGAGCATTGTTCGTCGTGAGCATATTCTCGACCCTCCTTAAAGGCCTTTAACCACCTCAACACTTATGAGTAGGACAGAGCAGAGTCTTCGTAAGCCTCACGATTCATTGTGTTAGTCTCCTCAAGGGATTTATTCAGTTTAGCACAAAACTTAATGGCGTAACGTTGCTCGACCGTCGATTCAATTTTCTTCGTGACAAGGTCGGTGCGTAAAGGTTTACAATGACTGACGCCCTGCCGCTTCCACAGCTTGGAGATCTCTGAGACCGGTTTTGCCACAAAGCTTAGCGTTTTTCTACCTACTCCAAGTGGTCCGATCTCACTCCAACCAATAGTAGCGAAGCAGGAAATTCAATTGCATTACTTTCGGAGTGTACCCTTTAATCACTAGAGACGAAATTAACTCATTCTTTTCGCGTTTTACACAATTAATTAATGAAACTGTTGCATTACAATTACAAAAGTAGGATTGCCGCTGATTAAAAGGACAGCCCAGAAAAAAAGGTCCACCACTCCTTCCTTCACGTGACGACATCGGAAAAGGTGGATGGATGACAGGAAGGCCACCTTTTCACAGACTAGAAATCTAGAATCATCTTCTCAATCCTGCATGGGAATCTGGATGGGGTTGAGGCAAGGAGGAGTGGGGAGAGGCGTCAGGTGCATCAAGGAGGTATCCTTCCGAATACGACGTGAAATAAGATTGGGTGCGGGGGTCAGGGTTGGAGAGAAAGGTATGTTAGGGAAAAGAAAAGAAGGGAGACATGAAAATGAGTTGGGTGGGGGGATAGAGCGCGGTCTTACGCGTGAGGAAGAAGGGAAAGAAGAGGGGCGGAAAGAAATCAGATGTAGAATGGGGGAGAAGGATTGAACGACGTAGAAAAGTGAACTTCGGGATTGGAATCGGAGATGGGCAGAGAAAGAGAGAGAGAGAAAAGGGGAAGAGGTAGGTTTGGGATCTGGGTGAGACTGACTAAGAGGGTCATCTGCCTATGACGACTACGTTAGGAAAGGGATGATGCGCTGTCGGGTCAGGGGCGGGGATTGAGTTAAGAAGCAGGTCTTTGGTGGGGACAGAAAATAGGCATCTAACCTTGGATATGAACGGAGGAGTGTCTTAACGATTTCCAAGCGGCCGTTTTGAGATCCCTTAGCCCCCGACATCCTTGACAAAAGACTCCCGTCATTAGCATAGCCTCGTCAGCCCTGCAATGGTGCGCGTCACTTCTTACATTTCTAGATCACTTCCTTTCACTTTAGTTTTAAAATGGAGTAATTTATTTACATTGATTTTATCTCACTTTTTATTGGTGCCATTAAGGTAAGCATTAACCATGATCCAAGTTAAGGCTGTTATTCAGATTACTAAACGAGGGCAAACAGTGTGATTTTTTTTTCGTGCAGGTCCATTCGCGGTTAGTCCATGTATGCCGTGATGGGTCTTCTTGCATCGCACACTTTTCTTCCAAAGTACACTAATCTGCGCTAATTTGGAATAGGTTTACTAACCTATTACATTGTCTCTTGGAGTGACACAACAATTAAAAATAAAACCTATTGCCTAGTAATGGCCGAAAGATGAGTGTAACAAAATATGTATTTTTGGAGTGTATTTAGCAAACGAAAACGAAATGGAATGATCCAACATTGGCATAAAGAAATTTCAATGGGCTTCAGTAGAAGATGACATCGACACCGTTGGCTGTTGTGATAATTTTCCCAAAAACAATGGCAAAGAAAAATATATAGGACTGAGGATTATAGAGTGTTTGCAGAAACTCATTTGAAATCCCAACGAGAAATAAATAAAATAGTTCGTATGGATATTGCAGTCAAAAAAGTTTGTTCTCTTTAACAGGTTTTCTTTTATATAGTATTTCCTACGCATCCAACTCTCTTCCAGAAGGTAGTTTGTATTCAGCATGGTCACACAGCTAAATTAAGAAAATAAATAAAGGATGGAGGGATGGCTTTACACTTGCTTCTTGTTCTCAATTCCTGGGACAAAGGTGAATTAAAGAAATTACAGCATTAACATAAAAGGCATGACCTTTATCTTAAATTTTCAAATTGTTTATCTTGAAGATGTCGAACGATGGTAGCACAGGTTTTAACAATAACTTCATAATTTACCGATATATCTTTTCAAAGATAAAAATGATAGTTTAAATATTTATGGAATGGTATTTCACTGTGAGCTTCTCAAACGACCTACTCATATGTACATAATTGAATACATGGAAATGAAAAATGATATGAATGTGTATCTGATTAGAATATGCAAAACACTAAATAAATAATTGTTAAAGTTTTAAAAAACATAAGAATGAGGAAAGACTCAAGGAAGTTCAATAAACCATAAAAGAAGGTAAACGTGTAGATAAATAGACTATATAGTTAGAAATTATTCGACAAATGAGTTTTATTAGAACAATTCGAAATATATCACTCTAATTGTAGGTATTTCCTATTTGTTGATCTCAACCATTACTCAAAATAATGGAAAAAGTTTTCCATAGCTATTCATTTCGTACAAAGCGCTTTAAATACTACTATATTGCCAACAAGAGCAACACTGCTGAGGAATAAAAACGTGTTTTAAGGAATAAATCCCTGTGAAAAAGTAAAATGTAACCTTGCATATTGATCCCTCTTGTTTATGAGCCAATATATTCTGAATTTGGAAAAAACATGTGATGACTTTTCGACACATGGACACTATTGATGTTGAGCGAAAACTGAAATACGGGATATCAGGTTCTGGACCACACCAAACCCTTTGGAACTTTCGTCTTTTGTCTCCGACTGACTTGGGCACATGGACAGGGTAGGCAAACGAGACTAAATGGGCCCATTCCAGATGGTCAAAGCTTAGAGTTACGCCGGGGTGACCTCGGTTGGAAAATAGTTGTACTGTTTGTAGGGGGAGGAGGAGGGGGGATAGTCCTCGAGGTGGATTCCACAAAGAAGGATCTGGGTGGCAAGCGACGCCTTAACAATCCCTCCTGGACTACGGCCAAGCTAGAGACGAACATTGGAGGGCTATCCGCCATCCCAATTCAATTAACATTTCCCGCGTAGATTGAAAGCATATGCTGCGTTGCATTTGGCCCCTCTCGGCATATATCCACCCTCTTTTACTCTCCGAACTCCCTCTCCTTGACAATTCCCCACGGAGCCTACAACCACTTCCCCATTGGACCCTGAGGTCCTGGCAACCCCTTAAAAAAATTCATAATCCTTTCCACCGAAGCTTTCTCCGGTTCCGCTATCTCAAATCCTTTCTGTAATCCTTGGAGCGATATCTCCCTCTCATCGGGTCCCCTCTCACTCCCTCCGCCCACTCACACTCCCCTCCTATCACGCTCCCGCGGTGTCTCCATGCTCTTTATTTCTGCTTTTATGCCATTATTTCACTCTGGGAAATATACTTTGAAAAATATACATATATAACTATACATTAACTACATTTAAATATATATTTTACATAATGTAAATGGACTAGTCGACCCAAACACAGAAACACATAAAAGAGAGACTCACTGGGTCTCGAATTTTCGGTGGTGCAACCACCTTTCTCAAGAGGAGTTAGGAACAGAACTTGAGTGTATAAATAATATACTCAAGTTCTGTTGAAATATATATATATATATATATATATATATATATATATAATTATATATATATATATATATATATATATATATATATAATTATATATATATATATATATATATATATATATAATTATATATATATATATATATATATATATATATATAATTATATATATATATATATATATATATATATCTATATATAGTATATATGATACGATACGATATATATATATATATATATATTTTTTTTTAGGTAATCTACCGGTTAAGGTAGGTTTTTGGATGGACCCAACTATCAAATAAACATTTTGTGACTCCCCACCTAGCAAACTAATCTATATCAGGTCCCTCTTCATCTCGGTGTACTTCTTTCCTCCCTTCATCTCGTCTAACATCCCTATCCTGTTCCTACCCTTACCTCGCTTGCCCAACATTCTTCCCTCTATTACCCTCTTCAACATTCCACTACCGCTCAATACGCCCTTCATCCATTTTTCCTGCCTCCATAGGATTTCTCTCAACAAACCCCTCTCCTCCCCCACCATTTCTAGTACTTCCTCATTTGTTTTCCTTTCGGTCCATTTCACCTTTTCCATTCTTCTCCACACCCACATTTCAAAAGCCTATATATATATATATATATATATATATATATATATATATATATATATATATATATATATATATATATATATATATATATATATATATATATATATCGATGATGCGGAAGTACTCACGAGAGCAATATAACTTTTGGACGGCACAATAGAACACAGAATAAAACAGATAACACGTAAAAGTCTGACCTGAAGAAGGCCTCGGAGTAGGCCGAAAGCTTAAATCATCTACAGTGTGAGTGTCCTTTTACGTGTTATCTGTTTTATTCTGGGTTCTATTGTGCCGTCCAAAAGTTATATATATATATATATATATATATATATATATATATATATATATATATATATATATATATATAAATATATATATTATATATATATAACACAGAATAAAACAGATAACCCGTAAAAGGACACTCACACTGTAGATGATTTGAGCTTTCGGCCTACTCCGTGGCCTTCTTCAGGTCAGACTGAGAGGTTTTGAGGGAAGAGTGCCTGGGGAGGGGAAGGGGGGCGGAAGGTTTAGCGACTGTTGGGAAAGATATTAAAGATGGCGGTTAAGGGTGGGAATTTTAAAGGATCGGAAATATATGATGTATGCGGATTCGAGAGTTCTCACCTCTATGTTGGTGGCTGAATCGGGTAGGGATTCTAGAACTGTTAGGGAAAAGCATTCGTCAAATGAAAGGTTGTGTGAACTTGCGTGTATAGGGATAGGAAGAGAAGAGAGTGAAGCAGAATTAAATGAGTAGCGGTGATTGTTCATTCGGATGGATAAGAGGGTAATGCCGAATGCTTTTCCCTAACAGTCGCAATAGCTGCAAATGCGATTTTCCCCCTTTTCATTATCTGTCAGTTGACTAAGAATGCCAAACCAAATAATCATTTATCTTCTTGCCCAATCACGCCTCTATCCAATTCCCATTCAGACAATTTTCTTATCAATGCAGAGGTTGAAGGGTGGAAAAATCAATCGATTTATCACAGTGACTTTGTTTTTCCATCTGACAAAATTTGAAAGACATACGCAGACAGGTAAAGCTTAAGATGAGAAAAGATAACGGATGGGAGATAGACCCGTAAAAGTCTTTCTCCGAGGAACGAAAATATACCAACCTCTAATTCCGAAATGTTTCTAAGCACATGCAGCTTACCCATAAACTTAAAAACAAAATTACATGGCAATTAAATTTAACTGAGGGCATGCGCAAAAAGGTACATAAAAATAACAGAAATTTAATTGGTATGGCCGAACAAGTTTCTGTGGAAGATATTAGTTAAAATTTTCAAGTCATATAGAATTATTTAAAGAGGGACATATTTTGATGGCAACAATCCCTCAAGGAAACACCGTAGTATTGCAACAATTCAAAAGTGTAAAAGTAGTTTGCCTTGACCATGACAGTTCCTACGGTTAACGAGAGAACGGTTCTGCCACATGACATTTAATTTTAATCGCTTATTCCAACACTTCAATTAAAGCAAGGGAAAAAGCCAGTGTTTATCCGTTAAATCGGTAATCTTCTGAGAACAGGACTACCCCAACTGTAAATGCGGCTTCTTTGTTTGCACCGATTATCTTAGGTTTTGTAACCCTGTGTTCTTGATAGAGTAGACCATTCTATGTCGTATGTCCAAATGGTAGTAGAAATTTGCATTCTTACTTCTTACGTCAAATTCTAGCCTGCACGTTTCTGGACAAATATTTACTACACTATAGGGTGCAATAGTTTGTCACTCGATAGTAAATGTACTTGCAAGCGTTTAAGTTGAAAGGGTTTTTCATGAATACATACGCCACTGTGGACGTAGGTTTGCATGGATATGTTGATTTTGCATGAGGTTTAGTTCTCTTTAACAGGAGGTGGCCTAAAACCCCCCGCCACACGCCCTTGCGGTGGCTTGCGGAGTTTCATGTACATTTAGATGGGTCTTATGCATAAAAAACAATATTTCCACTCATGGGGATACACGTAGGTTTGCTCACAGCATATTTTTAATACCTTTAAAAAAAAGATTAAAATAAAAGATAAGCATACTCATGTAATTTACACCAGACCAGTTATTTAAATATTTAAAAAAAAACAAACAAAATAATTGCGTTAAAAGAAAAGCATGGAATTATAAATCAATAAAAATAATACTTATATTTCACTTTTAAGTCAAGGAAATGTGACCATCAATGTCTATTTCATCCTGAGCGTCAATGTTACTGCAAAAGTATACAAGTGTTCCCACTTGCAGACGCTGCGTATATTACAAATACCTGATATTGGAACCGTTTGGGATAATATGAGTATACTACCCATGATCAAACCTTTGATCGATGCATATGGAAAACTAGGAATACACACGCACTTTAACCACGTCTGAAATCCAATATAAACTCAAACACTTAAATCCCGCATTAAAAGTTATAATGGGTTTAAACTGGTGGAAATAACCGCCTTGACAGAAAAATGGGTTAAATGAAAGAAATTCTACCTACCGGCGGACACAGTAGAAAATTGCTAAAGCTCTTTTTTTCAAATTATACGCAAAAGCCTCCAGCGCATTTTTGAAAATTGCTGCGAATGTGAAGAGATAAGCGAAATAAGAGGGCGCATTGCGCGCGTCAAGTTAACCGAGAAAAAGGAGATAGGGGGAGAAATGGTAACTCGAAGAGTAGCGCAAACCATTTGAGTGGACAGATCTTGGTTTTGCACGGCGTAAAACTTTCTCGATACTTTCACAATAAAAAGTGCGCCCACGCTTTGTTTGCGTAAAAAGATATTCACACATCCAATCACAAGGAGTCACTAATAGTCTCCATAATCAAAATATTTTATGAATATAATATTAATTAGAATCCGATTGTTTGTCTTTACTCATAATAAGACATTGTATTTGATTAAATAAATACATAGTGCCGAAAAATACTCTTAAAGGGGATAAAAAGAAATTGATCGATTATCGATATAGCAATCGATATAATTACATTTTCATCGGATATTAATATGAATAAAAATTATGAATAACTTGTAGGAGCGTATAGAAACCATAAACGACTGAAAAATACCCCAGATGGACTGTGGAAGAGCTGTTAATATCAAAAGGTGTTTCCATCCGGCGACGAAGAAGTTTTGAAGAAGCGTAAACGTTGGAGAAAGCTGATTTACAGATGAAGGTATCACAATGTGCGATTACGTCTCTTAAGTAATAGTACGGGACAGTTTGAGAGGGGATTGTGAGAAAGTAATTAAAAGAGAAATAAAATGCTACTACTTTAATGATTCATTTTGTTTATCCTGATGGAGAGACCATAGGCTGTGGCGAGATAGCTGTAGGGCTAACAGTTCCTTAGAAAAATCAAGTAAGGTACCGACAAAAGAATTCAGAAACAATAAAAAAAACGTTTGCATGAAAATTTAATTCCATTTATTTTTCTTCCCTCAAATTGTTTCAAGTTCAAAGCTTCATGAGTTTTCTTCAATACATTTACAAAGAGAATGTAATCGAATAATTAGATCTCAAACTAGGAGCAACACAGTCAAAAGATAATAGTGTACATGACCAACTGTAAATCGATGGCGTGAAAATAAGAACTATTACTCAAATACGAACGCTACTGCGATCAGACACCAATTGCAGTTACCTCACTGAGGAATACACGCTGCAAGGACTTCCTTTGATCTGGCTCCTACCTTTTGACCTAGCCTTGACCTAAGTCTCTAAACTGAACCCTTGCGCCTCCAGCTACCTGGCGCGACACACGGTCAAGAGGGTCGAATCCTGTAGTTGTCAGAGCTGATACCCAGATCTATTTCCATCATTGTTTCATGGGCTGATTGATTGATGTGGTTTCCCGTTACCTTCCTCAATAGTGTTTTAATGTCACACCATCACTCAAGTGGCCGCCCCTCTGGAGTCAGATACCTTTGTCGCCCCTTCGAAACGGACGCTTCGTGGACTACCCCACCTCCTGTCTGACTCCTACCATTCGGCCTATCTGGCATGGGTGACACCGCTCGAAGTAATTATTATTGCTCCCGCCAGCAAACCCTAGGAGTCATGGGAACACATAAGCCCTCCCACCACATCTTAGGACGGGATCAAGATAGGAAGAAGGTATGATGATTAGAAGATGAATTTCTGGGAGTATTGGGTTTCAGGCTGTGTTTCTTTAAGGGAGTCTAAGATACGCATCGTATTATCAAGAAAGAGATAAAAAGTCTTCGGGTCTTTCATGACTCGACAGTCATGAAGAGACCAACATAAGAGTTTCACCTGATAGAAAATACTTGTAAAAATATTATGTAGTGTAAGAATGGGAAGTTAGCAAAAATAATTAACAAATCGAAAAAATTGGATGTATCGGATCCGAAGTACCAAATGACACGGGGAGCATTGCTGAAAGAATCTGCGAGTATCGTTCAGGTGTAAAAATATCCTATTTTTTTTCTGACATATTGCTTACAATAAGGAAATAAAACTTCATCTTAATTTAATATAACTGTAAACGAAAAAAATATTTCATAGCGTCAAGTCATAATGCCATGGCCGCTGAGACCGCTTTTGTGATGGGATTCAGTTTTCCCACTGGAAAATTATTGATTTCTGGTAGCCGAGGGTTCTAAGATTCTTTCTCACGTGAAGTTCGACTTTCTTTAAACTGTCACACGCACGAATGCACTTTTTTCGCACGGATAACACCATCACTACATTTCTCACCAATTTTACGGTGAGTTACGACTAATTTTGAAACACACCACAGGAGATAATGGAGATTTATGTTCTGTTCTTGCATAATAAACGACGCTATTTTAGGTATCAGTATTAACATAGCTTCTCTATCTACCGAAAACTACTTAAATTCTGTGCACTCTAAAGTGTAGCCGTATATGTCTTCTTCCATGAAGAGTAATCGTTTATTTTGAGCTCAAAAACTAATCGCATTTTAGAGTGAAGGAGAGATGATGCCGGGTGGTGGAAAACATGGAAAAACGGGATTGTGAGTATTAGAGAGAGCATAAGTAAAAATTAATTGCAACTAGCATTGGAGATAAAATCAGATGCAACAGTTAGTTTTAATCCAGGTGGACATTCCAAAATGTAATCACCAGTAGAACGAAGAAACTAGGATATGCAATAAATGTAGAACATGTTTGGGAATGTTCCAGGAAAAACTTCCGAAACTCATATAGAAAAGTTACACGGAGTTGAATGTAGACAAAAACTGTAGTGTGAAAAGCAATGTGCATTAAGGAATAGGAATTATTGCGGCAGCCAAAATATAATCTTTTGCTGGAAAAATAATTTATAATAACTAGAACAGCTGAAAATGCTTTTTCAATCGTTCGTAAATGTTGTGAGTTAAGGAGATATACCGACGATTTTCTATTATGTTTAGAAGAAAAATTAGTGACAGTTGTAATACTTCACAAAGCTGTCTTAATGGAAAATATACTTTTGTAAAATTATTTATTTGCCATTAAAGTTAAGCAAAATTAAAAACTTTATATTAAAATAAATATGGATTGTAAAAATTAGACATCGATATTAGAGAAAAATTAATTTGATAGAGTTCTACACGAGAATAAGAAGATTCGAAAAGTAGTTGAAATGTGAGTAAATTCAAGCAAATGATTTTCAAAAACTGCAGGAAATAAAATGGTAGCTACGGAATGAATCGTGAAGCTAGACGATTCAGGTAAGATGCTAAAAATAGAGTAGAGATGAAATAACTAAGAAGGTTAAATAGGGACTAAAAGCATTTCTTCCATAGAATTTAGCTGCACGCATAAGTAAGAATCAAGTATGACGATTCGCGGATGATGTCAAGCGAAATGTGATGACGTCAAGCAAAATGTGAAGGTATGATAAAGTTGAGAAGAGACAAGAGTGGGGCCGCGCTACAGGTGGAGGTAAGAGGTAGGAGAGGAGAAGGATGAATAATAACGGGCCTGTAAACAAACACATTAAACTAAAAGTGGTTCAGAGAATCGAATGAGATTTTGAAATAAGTCAATGGTAAAGATGTTACGTCGGGACGCTAAGATTTATATTATTTGGTAGTCTGCGTTTAAGGTAGGTTTTTGATACCCACAGACTGAGCAATGATACATTTTTTGCCTTTCCTAATAAAACACAGCCTGACAGCCGAATCTACTAATTATTCAATTCTGCAACTTCCTCCCTTTATTCAATCCAATATGATTGCTCTTTTTCTCCTCCACCTCGCTTTCATATTATACTCCCCTCTATCACAGTCTTAACAATGTGATACAGATAAGAAATATGACGCAGATTAGGATAACGTAGGATAATAATACAGGTGAGCCCAACAGAAAGTTTAGAAGGTAAGGTTGTAAGGTAAATGAAAGCGATGCAGTAAGGGTACAATATTCCGTAGACAACGAGGATCAATGAATGCATGGAAATTAACTTTGTTGAATATTGCAGATAGTATAAAAGATTTTTTTCTTGAGTATTAACATAAAAGGAGATATCGGACAATATATTCAAGTAAATTTTAAACACCAACCCGAGAGAGGAAGTGAATCTGTAGCAAATTATTTGACTTATGAAAGTGTTGCGCAATAAATCATTAATCATATCTAAAAGAAGAAGGGAAATTTCTTTTAGCTTGAGATTACTCTGGATTAAAGTTAGGAAGAAAAAGCCTGAATTCACAGCATCAATTGAAAACAAAAAAGAATAATGAAATCTTTAGTAAGAATTTGTTTACCTCGCGTATTATCATGAGTTTAGTGAGCAATGTTAATAAATGTATAAAAAATATAGGATTGAATAACATATTTCCGGAGCCCCTGTGACCCGGTTGTAAAAGCAAAGGCGGAGAATTGAGCAACAGGATGGCAAATGATACCTTTTGTGGGAGCAAGAGACACAAATGCCAAATGCAAAGTAACATAATAGAGTCATGGGAATTACTTAGAGCAGTGATGAAATGTAGACGTGGGCCTAAATTAATGAGTTTATGACATATATCTTTAAAGTAAATTCATCAAATGAATTTCAGTCTATGTCAATCGAAAAGAAGATGCATGGGATTAAGGTACACCAAGAAGAGAGATACTAATCATCATTTCAATGAATCTGTTGGCAAAGCTATGAACTATATTAGAAATAGTGGAAAGGTAACATTTTAAGAATTGAATTGGTGAAATTTGGGTGCAGCAGTAAGTAAAGAATGAGCAAAATTTCGCCTGAAGAAACTTTGAAAATAAGAAGAGAATTGATGGCTGAGACCATACAGTAGAGAGAGCAGGAGAAATTAGTAAAGGCTTTGACGTGTATTTCCCTGTGGTTCCATAAACTAATTATTGTAGAACAAATAAGAATGGTTCACGTTGGTGGCTCCCCAGATCTAGGTTTGAATGAGGAAGAAGGAAATGTGACTGGTATACAGGATGACTAAAAATGGAAACTTAGAAAATACTGGGAAATAGTTGAAGTCGTTGGGAGAAAGTAAAAGACACAAAAGTGAATGCAAGAGCTTCCTTGAATTAACTGAAAGTAAATACAACTGCTTAAAGGCGGCAGAGAATGGAGAAGGTACGTTGAGTGGAAGGATGGGTAATAAAAGGACATAGAGCAATTGAAAATATTGAGTCGGAACAAGAGTGGCGAAAGAAAGAGTGCATTGGCAAGGTTTTTATGCCTAATGAATGCGAAATTTGAAGCAAACATGGACTGTCACAATCCAAAATTCCATGTGTGAACTCTAAGCTTTACATTATTTTAAGCATAATTTTTAAAACTAAATAATGAAAGTGAATTTTCATTTCAAATGATTATTCTCTTTACTTATTTTCTCCAATTATCTTCATTGAGATAATATATATAATATGCGAAGTGATATTTTTACATTCAATGTAACTTTTTTCTAGGTAATGATTACAACCATTGCCTTCCGGTTTCATTGACTGATAAGAATATGTTTCAGTTCAACTTCTTCATTAGCAGGCACACAGAGAGTCGAGAGAAAGACAAATTTGGTGGGAAAATTCATCACCCTCAGAAATGCACACTTCCGTCGATCGTAACTTAACATTGACCAAAAAAAGAAATAGAATTCGGGGTGTGCGAATAAAATGAAAGGTAATTGAATGAAAACAGTACAGTATATTTGAAGAGTGTATTGAGTCAGAATGTACATATTCTTCGGTTTATTTAATGATTTAAGTGATATATTTTCATATAAGACAGATTTTTGCAAGAATTAAAAAAATCATTTTTATGGGAGTATATTTAGTTTAAATATGAGATTCTTCTGAATTGCTAAATGAAATTGCAATTACATGATATTTACATATTACGTGATTCATTTCATAGTTATGAAGCCCAAGAATAAGGAAAAGTGCAATCTTCGTTTCCCGGGAGGAAATAATATTTAGAGTTATGAGGTCGTTATTAAATTTATATGGATCTAAAAGCATCTTTGATAATTCCCATTTAAAAATTTCACTGAATTTCAGTAATTTTAATTGTTAACTTGTTACATTAGTATATCGCGTGAGCCATTAGGGAAAAAATTCGAGACGCAAACATTCCTGCACGCAGCGGAATTTGATATCTCTCAGTCGATAAACGGGTGCAATCGGGTACACCCCCGGGGTGTACCCGATTGTTCTGGCACGCACTCAGAAAAGGGAAGACAACGACAGCATTAATTCATCGTGAATCTCGAGGAGAATAGAGGAAGGTATGGGAGAGAGAAAAAGAATGGAAAAGGGGAAGGGCTGGCGCAGAAAGATGAATGAAAGGGATCGCGAGGGCGCTGTGGGAATGACAACAAAAGACTTTTTTTGCAAACGCAGCCGGAAGATTTAAAAAAATATTTTTCTTTGCCATTTTTTCCATGAGAGAACGTGAGGGCGTGGCAGGGCGTCTGCTCTGCGTGGAGAGGTGACAATGGACATGAATGCGGTGCGGGGGAGTTGGAGATGGAGGGGTTTGAGAGGGAGCGTGAGAGAATAAGAGGGGCCAGAGAGAAGGGGGTGTTTATATGTCATGGTCGTGGCCATGGAGCGTCACAAGCGCTCAGCTTCAGTCAGTCTCAAGTCCTCAATGTAATATGCTTGCTTTTTTTTACTATGAGGGGGTCTCATTTCAATGGTCGATATTTTCATCACTCTCATATGAAAATTTCCCAAGCTAGTAAGCCTACGAGTGCACACGGAACCCTTTCCATCAATTACTCCATAAGACCAGCGAAGCTTTTTAAAAGACGTACGGTACCTCGAAACTTTCACATCACGTTTCGCTAGCGGATAATAAATTACTATGGGGCAAATATTTTTCCTTTTTCTTTTCTACACTAATCTGCACCATAGCGAAAAAATAATTCCACAAAATGTTGTAGCATTTTGACTCTTGGGCAGTACGGAGAGAAATTTCACTGGACCATTTGATAGTATACCTTCTCAGAATGATTATTTCTGTAATCGATGGAATTTTTTACTTCGGAATTCTGGACTAAACATTACTGCTCTCCATATCTTCAAGCAAATCATGTTGCTCGAAAAAATGAACTTTCAACTGTCAAACCTTTTCTTCCTAACTCAATTGGATATATACCACAATATATCTATGCAATTTTTTTTCCTTTCCCTCAGCCTAATTTACGAATCGTAATCTAGTATCTTTTATTGTTTTATAAGCCTTAAGCAAAAATACGCCCAATTTGAAAAATTCAGTTTCATACACCGGCTCATACGGCTTTAAAAATATTTTCACAAGATTTGAAAAGAGGCAATATTATTTTGGAATAAAAATCATTGGATTGTGACCAGCCAGTCTAACAAATTGCATATATTAAGGCCTAATATGGTGGAATTCGAACATAATGATGAACATATGATGACACTTTTCCACTAGATATTAAATTAATACACGATCGTTTTTATGGCTACACTATCTTCAGGAATGTAAATCAGAACTTGAACTTCACCTTAAGGGGTGTAAATCGTAAACTGATATCTGAGAGAAACTCCATTTTCCATATCTCTCACCTCAAAAATCGTAGGTTTTGGTTGCATTCTTCTAAGTGGTAAAACAGCGTTCCGGGTCCAAATACCACAGTGCATCGCTTAAAAAACCGCATTCCAAAAATAATATTTTTCTATTGTTTTAAGTAATTGGTACTTTTTCACTGTGTGGTTCTAGGGATTTTATATCAAAATAAATGTTCAGTCAGTGAGTGTCATCAAGTCATAGAGTGACTTTGACGTAATAACGAATTAATTGATGACGTAATATGCCAACCTTTGCAATATCACGTCATCAATTAATTCGTGACCACGGCACTTTATCGTAAGCACTTTAAACTGAACTGGAGATGGAGATGGAGGAGATTACCCGGATGAAATCCCGAGAAGAATTTACTGCCATCATCCGCCGGGAGAAATTGAAGTCCTACACACCCATGAAATTTATTTTAACCCATGTTTTACGGAGAGGCCAACAATGACCAGGGTGATTTTGAAATCATAGATATTCAATATCAGATCGTTATGTATACTGCCACAATGTTTACTTCGGAGATTAATGAAAGAAAAATGTACACGAATTGTGAGGGAAGATCTAATGCAGCCATAAATTGTATGCTTTTTCTGGCATATACATTCCAAATGGCCACACAATTCGTATAATTTGAGGTTATTTCGAGTATTTAAAAATATATTTGCTAATCAAATTTATTGGTACATAGGTGCATTATAATAATATATTTTAACTTTGTGTAATAAATTTTTTTTCGGAGAAAATTGTATAAACATATTTTTATCAATAATAGGAACTCTAATATTCAAATTCTCTCAGCCACTTGACCTAATATTATTGTCAGTATTTGTGCCTCATGTTCAGAAACATTATCATGTGACTCCCTGTCTAGGGAATTGCTATACTCTATGATATATAGGGTTTGATGAACGGTTTGATCTTTGAAAACTAATTATTCATTTCAAATTACATTTGTCTTGGATCAAGTTGTACATTTATCAGGGCAAACCATATTATTAGAAGCCATTCGTTGTTTAAAAAGTAATGTGAACGCATTTGGAGGCAGTTTAGTGGATAAATTCAACATGATACGTGGGCATCATCAAAATTCACACATTTATTTCACCTATAACTCGCGTTTTGCCAATAATTATGGTTCGAATTTCTTCGAGTATATGACCTTCACAAAAAATCCATTTCCTGGTCATTTTAGATGATAAATACGCTGCATGCAAAATAAAAGATAATTTAAAAATTACGACAGAATGGAAGAGTTCGCATAAATGTGACATACCGCCAACGGGCTTAGCACGGAGCCTCCATTTATTTAGGCTATTCTCAAAAAATGTGATCATTAAAACACTCACTTTTTACGCATTCACTTTATTTGCGGAATCATCCTTTTCCTCCTTCGTTACGAGAAAGGCCGTACTAAGCAAACATAATTAATTCCAAGTCCACTTTTTACCTTGGTAAAAAGTTAAAATTCAAGGAATTTGCTCTCGAGAAAGTATCCCTGGACAAAGAATTTAAAATGATTCAGGAAAGCCGACAAATTCTGTTTCCCGGTTGTTAATAGTGGATTGAGGGCACAAGAAATAAACCTAGCAGCAAACGCGTTGAAGCCGGAGTCACAGAGAAGATTCAAAGTCGCGTTAATTACACAAAAGAACTAACCACTCGCTGCAAAAGAACCCACTCGACGAAACCGCATTTACATACGCGGATATATATGGAAGTGGTCAAATCTAATTTACGAATCCGCACTCCACAAGACCACCTTTCTTCTCGCCCGGCGCCCAAATACCAGTTCGCCTCATCTTCCCCCCATTTCCTCATTCATTCGCTTCGGCTGCGTTGCCCTATCCCATCCCCTTTTTCATCTGAACTCTTTGACTTATTTGAAAGGATCATCGATGCGCCTGAGTACATTTTACTTTTAACCTTCTCATTTCGCTTTGATGATTGACGATTCTTCTCATGCAACTTTGAGCATTTCATTGACATATTCACTAATAGCTAAAGGTGGTAATGGGCAACTCTCTTTTTAACACTGCCCATTCCCACTCTTAATCAACCACATCCATCTGAGCACTCAGATAAATTCATGTGACACCTACACAAAAAAGCCTTTTAATTATATAATTTAACGTATCATTCTGTTTTTTGATCATTAAATTGGGTTTGGGAGAGAAATAGCATAGCTTTGCTGCTTAGGGATGCAATGGTCAAGTATCTGTAATTTAGGGTGTAGGAATATAAAAGCATAAAGATATGTTTACTCACAGAATGTTTTTTTATATTTATTTGAAAGAATATAGGTCTTTTTGTTTTTTAAAATAGCAATTTAAATGGCAACACTGCGATGAGTTATCAAAATTAAATTAATTAATGATATCTTCAATTTATCCTTTTTATTCCTCATTTTGATAAATGGAGGTTAAAATTATCCTCCATAGATATATTATTTAGTTCTCGTTTGTCTAAAGGTATTTTATGGGTCCATTAATTAGCTATAGAGATTAATTTTTACGTTCCCCAACACTAATATTGCGGTGAAATGTTTCAGAACCTATTTTACCATGCCTGCAAACGCACAGTCATGTATGCGTGCGCGCGTGCGTACGTGCATGTGAGTGTATAACGTGTTAAATTTGCGTATGAATCTATAGGTAATTTCAGCGCGCGAGTATTAAATTTTTCAAATGGAAAAATAAGTAGGCTTTGCAGCATATATATTTTTAACTAAGTACTAACGCTAATGGGTAAGGGCTTAAGAAAACTAAAACGCTTTCAAAAATATTTAAAGCAATATCCTTTCAAACGTGGTCAATTGTGATCTTTTATAGACGCCACATATATTATGTAACCGTAAGACAAATGTCAAGAAACTGCAGTTTCCGAGAAACTCAAAATTTCAGAGTTTAAGATCACGCCGCGATAGCTTACCTAGCACAAGTTTCCGGCCGGACATCGAGGGATCCTGGGTCGAGTCCCGGCCAAGGCGAATGATTTTTACACTCTGAAATTATTGCACTGATATCCGTAAGGACTAAGAGTTCCACTTTATCGTACGTCGTCCACCTCATGCTAAAAATTAAGTATTGTCCAGAGCACACCGATCACGAAATCCCCAAGAATTAACAAAAACAATGCGATAAGTTAAGTGCCATCAGCTAAAGGCTTATTCCACGAAAAAGGGTGATCAATTGAAAAGAGGTACAGAAATGGTCCCAAATACCATCGAGTTTAAAGTGCATTATGAAAACCAACCGTCTGACTCGCTCCCTATCGCAATCGCATACTCTTAATATCATCCTCCACCTCGTCACCCTACCCTCTCGCCACCCGCATGTCACACCATTTCATTCTTTTTTCTTTCTGCATTATTGATCCTTTTTTGGGGCGGTTTAAGGGAGAGACGGGGGAAGAGAGCGAGAGTGAGAGCCGTAGGAGTGATGGCGTGGAGAAAGCGTTGGTGCCGTGAAGGGGGAGGATACGGAGTATCGTGGCCGAAAAGAGATTCAGTTTGCCCACCTCGCGTACTAAAGAGCAGTCGGGGCAGCAGCAGCACCACCACCACCACAAACACCACGGCAAAGCCCAGAGAAGTAAGGCAGTGTGTCGTCTTTGATACCAAAAGCACTCTAATCTATGGCACCAGAGTATTTACGGAGGGAGAAATGTTTAAGTACTGCCATTACGGATGGACCATGCATGCGCCCTGTGGGGACTCTATAGACCTATGTGTTCCTCGCACTTGCCTATATATGTGTGTTCATAAGTGTACACGACTGACCGCCTATCCCCGTCTCTCTTCATGGACGATATATAGCAGCTCCCACAAAGAGAAATTCAGCCTTGCATCATTCATGATACTTCGCCGTTCGACCTGTGGGAGGTGACCATAGGAGTGGTGGGTTTTCCGAAAGATAAGTTAAACCCACTGAAGACATTCTGCTAAGGCCCCGCGTATCTGCTGGTGATCACGCAAGTCCAGTCAGGCAAAAATTTCCATCCATGACGCACACTTGACCATAGTATTTTTTCTACGACCCACGCCAAAGATCATTTGAATGCTTTTAAAATAATTTTCACCTAGAACTATACGTTAGGCACAACATGCCTCGCAATATAAAAATAACAGCGTTGAACGCGTTTACGTGTTAATGATTAAACATTTTTGGGAACGTCATGTTTGAATAATTGATTTTAAAAAAGGCTGGCTTCGTGTTTTCCGTGGAAACTGTTTTTTTGTCATTCACGGAAACGCAAATTAAATTACGGACAAAATTTCCTTTTGCGTCACTTTCGCCCGATGCTCACTTTTGAAAGTAAAGAGGACACATTTTGGTTATAAATGCGTGAATGGAAATGTAAAACGAACATTTCATAACCTCTCCATCCCCAGTGAAATTCAAGTTCTGCATGACTGAATGGAAAAATTCAATTGCTGATCGGATTAGTATAGTGTGGGCTAGACTGCATGAAGTAAGGATGACAGTAAAGAGAAACCAACGGGGATTAACCGCATAAAAATTTGAATATTTATTCGGCAAAACCATCCAAAATTATTTTAAATTCGTCCACCAATTTCAAAGCCGGTTTTCCGCTCTCCAACATTTGAAATACAATAAGCACTAATGGACATATCTGCATCGGAACAGTCCTCTCATCGTATTGACTGCCGTCGAAAAGTACGCGATAAGGCAATAAATAAATTATCCCTTAAAATTATATATAGGTCATACAAGTATGTATATTAATATAAAGATATCATTAACAAGCGTGTAAAATCATTTGAGCGTTCATTCAAATTTGATTGAAAAATTGAGGGCCATCTCCTAAAAAAATGACAATGCGGAAGAGAGACATTTTCGGGTAAAATGAATAAACAAATTTTATCAACTCTCTCTCTCTCTTTCCGCACATGGTGGGAAGCATGCATATTTTCATTAAACCAGAGATGTTTCCCACCCAAATTTTTCCCGCAGACTCGAACAGGGAAACTGGTAACAGGGGCAACGAATGGCGAGAAATGGGTGCGGCCCATCAGCCAGGCAAGGTGATGGCTAGCAGATAGGTCCTACGAGCAACACGAAACTCACCGAGATCCGCACACGAGACATCGTCGAATACGGAGTAGGTGGCTGAGATGAGCTCCGAACGAGACAACATCGGAATGCACCGGCACACACACTTGCTCGTCGGCTGTAATGATGACTCGAATCCATTTTATTTTCCGTAATTCCACGAAATGACTTTTTCATGACATGGATTTGCATTAAATCTGCAGGGACTGGGACATTTTTGAAGCGACGACGCCTCATTTCCTGAATTTCATGAATTTAGGATACGGATATTAGCTATCACGTCCTTCCTCGCCCCACCCCAATCCCATCATTAAAACCGCGAACGCGTGACATTCGTTAATTTACAATCGTGCTCGATAGGTTAATTTAATTTTTCCGTCACCACTCAATCCAGAGCAATTTGCTGAAATCGGTCGATTCATAATACACAACCACATGCATAGCATTTCAAAACTCATTTTTTCTGCAGAGATAAGTATGGATTTTTTTATAAAATGGGAAGGGAAATGGTGGTAGTTGAGTTTATTATTTTTGCAGAATAATGATAAAGGAAAAATTATCCAGTTACATGTATAGGGTGAAACGTGAACATAATTTGCCATCATTAATGTCTATTCATTTTATAATGATCTACATTTGGAGACCACTCTATACTTGCCCTACGTAAATCAAGTAAAATAGACTATAATTAAATACTGCAATTTAATTAATGCATATTTTTTCATTGAAACAGAATATATATGACACCATGCATTGCGCACAATTATAAGTGAATTATACATAATAATTATATTATCCCTTACATTGTACTAGAAATAACTTTTTAAAACTGTCATCCTTAAAATAAGTAGTTAAAGGAACGGTGAAATTGGTGAATGTTAATTCTGTCATGGAAAAGTGATTGGTCTCCTCACTAACAGTTAATATACATTTAAATGATAGAATAAGCTCAAGCAACAATAAGACCGTTGGGAAGATATCGTTCAAGTGGTAAATCATCGACTAGAAAACGAGATTAAAATATGGGTCCATTCGAGAAGGATGATTTTGAAAGAGAAAAGTTTCATGAAAATATTTACAAAGACCTCTACTAAATAGGGAGGGGGATGGTGAGTCGCATTTGCGCAAACTGTCGTCCGCTTGAACTACTTTTGCACAAGAGGAATATTTTAGCGAGCGGTTAAGGCGTCGGGAAGACATAAAAAATAGAGATCTCCGGCGCGCGATGGAGCGAAAAGGAAGGAACAAGGCGCAGGTAGATATGGAGGACAATGAGGACACTTCGATCGCGGGACTCAACGTCGACCCGTTAGACCGGTGCGATTGGAATATATAGGCAGCGGACCGAGTTCCCCAAACTAATGGATGCAGTCAACTGTGTGGTGTTATAAGAGGGCGCGAGAGGCAGTAGGGGAAGGCGGCTGAGGAGGTCGGGCAGCGAAAGGGAGGAGAGAGTGGGGGAAACTGGAAGTAGGAGGTTGAGGGGGGAAAACGTAGCACCCCTAGCTGTAAAGGAAGCAAGAGATAGAGAGACGGCAAAGATGGAGTGGGGGAAGCATCATGCCCCAACTCCACTGTGGCATAAGTGGGGGGCCCGGTGCTTATGCAGGACGCAGGGGGAGAGGGGCTCGTGGGGAGCGAGTGGGTGCGGATAGGTGAAGGTTCTCCATGCCAACGCGGGCTGGGAGATATGTGGAATAAGGTAGGGGGTCCTCGGAGAGAAGGAGTGGGGCAAAATGTACAGCGATGAGCGGGAGGGTAGGGGGGAGGGGTGGGGGAAGTGGGGATGGGATGGGGCGCGGCGTGAGTTTGAGGTGCAAATAGGGAGAGTGTCTGTTTAACCGCCGGGATCCGTATGAGACCCTAGGGAGAGCTAAAGCCACGTTGCCCTGTATTATCCCCAAGCCCCTCTCCGCGAAACCCTTCCACACGCTTACTGCTTTGACTAGCCCCCCTCCCTTTCGACCCAGACACACCCCGCCCCCAATACCCTGCTTCCCCATTCTCCCTCCCTACCACTCCCGGCACAACATTAACAAACTCCGCGGGATCACCTTCGCCGCCCCCTCTTCGTCAGATCCCCGTACCTCCTCCCCGAAACCCGTTGCCTACCTGTACCCTCTTTTTCACCTTCCTCGATCTCTTCCCATCCCATCCCTCTCCGACCATTTCGCAATTCCCCACTAACCCCATCTATATCGCGTCCCCACCAACTTATGCCTTCCTTTTTTTTCTCCCACCTTCCGTCCTTTTTTTACCCGAGCGGTAGCTTTACTTTCATGGCTATATCCCACCACTGCATTGAAACATCGATAAATACCCTATAAGACTTTCCCATTACGCAAATATACAGATTATCCGTGGCTTAAAACTCTGTCGAAATATTTGCCCTTATTTACTTTGAAATGACTCGTTTGATCTTTACGTTTGAAATAAAATAATAATGACGCATGATTAGACGAAAGAAATGGTTTGCGGCTGCGGCCAAACATCAATTTTCTGTGTGGGATTGTGTTGAGCATTAGATAAGTATATTGTTTTGTAATCATTACATTTCTTGAATTTGTGAACTTCTAGAAAGAAGGTGAAAGAAATTCCATGTGAAAGGATAACTTCTTATCGTGTTGATCGTAATTCATATACCTGTTGGTATTTTTTCCACACACCCTAAAAGTGCCGTCACATATTTGAAGTAGGTGAAAAATTATTTGAGTGAGAAAAGTACATAGTAGTAAGTAAAAAAGAGTGATGTTTCAAGGAAAGTCTATTATTCAGCTTAGTTCTTATTAATATCGATACCTTTATTTTACTCGATTCGTCCGCTTATTCGCTCGTAATCGCTGACATTAGCCTGTATCTCCTATAATAGCAATCAAGTGTGAGCTATAAAAGTAAGTGTAGGCTTTGAACGGTGCATCAGAGTTATAGTAATTTCATCCATTTTGAGTGGGCTTCTTTTTTATTGTCCTAGATTATTTCCTTAGTTAGCTCTTCGTATATTTTATCTTCCTTGATCCGTCCATACGCTTCTCCGACCCGCTTTTCTAACATTCTTCATCACACTACGTATGAATATTTCCACCATTTTTTAAATTCACCTCCTTCATATTTCACTTAGTTACTTTCTCTCTTCATCCCTCATATTTTAAATTTCATTTGTGACATCTTAATTTTCTCCCTTAGAAATAATTTATGTCGCCAGCACATAATTCTTTCCGTAGTCTCATTCTCATCACCCCCGTTTTGCCTTTTCAGTTCCGCGTAAACTTTTTCAATAAATTTCTCAACAAATACGATAAGATAATGACGTTAAAAATATTGGTGGGTTAATGGCAATATATTATCGTTTCATCGATGACAAATTAAATCTGGGCTTCATATTTCTGTTCCTCTCCCGTCACCATTTGACTTTCGTAGGTGGTAGATATGGCCAACATCTTTTAAAAAATACCTATACGTTAGCAAATATGTAGGGGTTAATTATAACGTCATTTTTCATCAGTGAGCAGTTGAAAATAACACCCGATTATTAATGATCCTAAATTAGCATCCTAAACACAGTTTGGACGGGTAGAGTCAAGCTTTGAATCGTTAGACTTAAATTCAACTGCAGTAACATGCGTAGGAAGTGAATTTGGCTCGATAACTGGCAAAAGGAGACTAACGAAACCATTTACCAACAATTACTATGGTCACAATTAACGTTTCATATGTCACGCTTCATCACGGTTTTCTCTCCACGCCACTTCTCATTTCCTTGTCTCCATAATTATCATCTCGATACCGGACTAGCAAAGGGTACACCTTCAACTACTGGCGCGCTGCCTTGCCCAACATTTCCAAACCCACAGGATTCAAATGAGCGCAGCTCCCCCAACCAAAAGGAAAACGGCAAATTCAGTGGTCATCTCAATGACAACCCTCGCACACCTGCCTCTCCTCCGACGGGACTCCTCTGACCCACTGCCGCCCATCACCTTGCAATGGACCCACTCGCGGATAAATAGCGGCAGGCAATAAGGTCGCGGATGTTAGCGGGAGTGAAGCGAGCGATGGGTATGGAGGGGATTCGGATGAAATCGTTGAATGGTGGCGGCTTAATTGGAGGTGAATGGACCATCCGTTTGCTGAAATGCAGTTGGAGACGGGTGATAAAGCCTATCTTTTCCAAAGGCGCGTTTTGAGGGTTGAAAGCGTTGACGTGCGCATTTTTTCATAGTTCTATTAAAAAGACCCCTGTTCCGGCAAACATTTTGCGGCACCATCATGACTTGATCGTCACTCGTTTTCCATTTAAAAATGCCATATGGTTCCACAAAGAGTAACTTTTCATTTTTTCCACTATCTTTTTTCAGTTCACGTCCCGAGCATCATTCTTTATAAAGAAAATATTGCGCACAAAGAGAAAACTGACGTGTTATTACTTAAAATTTAACTCTCTTGGTCGGAACGTCATTTGTTCAAAAAATGAAAAATTTTCGCGGTTCAAACGAGAGTAATTTAACGTTTTTTCTTTGCTAAAACAACCACACTTTCCTCCAAATTAAAATTTTAATTAGTAGGATATTAAGCATTGATGAATAATTCTAATCAACTTTACAGCCTTTCCTCGCTGAATGTAACCAAAATCTCTGATCTTCGTTCAGAATGGCGTACACTAAGGGGCGGTGAAATTTAGATTCCATCCCAACGCAGCTAAATAAAATGCGAAGCGTAAAATTCTCTAATTATTCTCATAAAAAGCAGAGTGTGTTGCCTTAGGTTAAAGTCATTTTGTGAATATAGTTTTTAAGCGGTTTGGGCTTCGTCGATTCGAAGAAAACTGGTTCAGAATTTAACGCACAACACTTAAAAAGTTTTATACGAGCCTCTTGGATACACAGGTTTCGTAAAAAATATAAAGACAATCATTTGTAAAACGAAGGTAAAACGAGACGTAATGAAAAAATTCACTAAACCAAATACATAATAAATTATTTGGATATTTCTAAAATTGAAAAAGAAATATAATACCCTTAAAATCATTACACATTATAGCTGTAGGAGAAAATTATTTCTGAGAGGAAGAGGATGATATTAGACATTCAGTCGCTTCTTACTTACTATTTATTATTTAGTCGTAGTGGGCTTGGCCTCAGATTACTTCCATCAAGACAATATTAAAAGTATTCCTTTTATTTCTTCCTATCAAGGTTAATACTTTTAAAGTTAAGAGAGAATCCATAAAAAGTTGTGAACATATAGAACGAATAAAAATGAGCTGCGTCAGTTCATTGCATTTATTAAGTACGTCATACCGGAATAATAAACGATTAACAATTGAAATGCGATAAAAAGTGGAAATACAAACGTCTGATCTAAACTCATTTAAATGTTTTCTATACCTTATTGGAATAAAACAAATTGGTATGTATTTTATCCAGCGTTAATTTCGGACAATAGTTTTATAGATTTACGTCAACAACTAGGCATAGGGAAGTGATTTTTCTAATTTAATTCAAAGTTTGAGAATATATTCTTCGCAAAAGCCCATCGGTCATAGGTTTCAGCAACTCTTAAATATCGCACGCACTCCGTAACTCCCCTACTTAAATTATTTTTTAACCAAAAATTTAAAAAAATATATATATATATAGTGAAAAGCATATTATGGTGAACAGTTTTGAATGGTTTGGAAAATTGATCGGTGAGGCAAGAGAATTAGCATAGAATGGAAGCTTTTGAGATATGGGTAAGGAGAAAAATGAAATGGATACAAAGTAGAACAAACGATGAATTTCTATGAACGGAGGAGAAGTGACACTGCTGTTGGGAGAAATTCGAAGGCAGGACAACTAAATGCAGGATATACTGAGAGCCACTAGAAAACTAATGATGGTGATAGAGAGGAGACTGCGGGGAAGAAGGCAGAAGGAGGAAAATAATGGTCAGTTTCTATGAAAATATTGACGGTAGAAGGCTAATGTGAGCTAAAGAATGATAATATAAAATATAGGTTTAAATGACATTTTGTGTCATGTTCGTTTTGACATAAGGAAAGAACATTAGTGTAGTGCCGAGGCCCATTTAAAACCTAAATTAATTCGGGAGAATGCCGCTCCTTCTTCTTTATTGCCATCTTCAGCGTGTCAGACCTATTGCTGTCATGCTTTTGTCATCTCAATGTCTCAATGTATCCTCTCTTCCTTCCTCCTCTGGTTTTTCCAAAATCACTCAATATTTTCCTCAATTCCACCACCGTATTCAAAGTATCTCAAATAATCTACTACTTATTTTCATTATTATAATTACCTTTCAACTTATTTTATAAATGAATTGAAAAGCTTAAACATCGAAATTTGTAGGTTAATTCTGAAGCCTCAAAGATTAAGCTTTCGAACCATTTAGGACCATTCACTTCAATAACCTTTTCTTCGCGTATTTATATAGCGCCTTGCCATCTGCTTCCTCTTCTTAACAACTGATTTATCACCTATCACCTTCTTCAGCCATCTTTCCTAATACTAGTACGTCCATTTTTCTCCAAATACAGTCCAAAATTAAGCACAATTCCACCTACTATAATATTTTATTGTCACACTATTTTTATAATCACTGAGATTCACTTCTTTATTCTTCATTTTAGAATTGTATCCATTCCATTTTTCATACATTGGTCATATGGTACACTCCACAGTAAATGCTATTTTCTGCAGTATGCATAACTACCTTTGAATCAGCCTAAAATCACACTGAGTTAATGATTTCCCCACCCAACCCCTCATTTTCAACCCAAGCCTATCCGCTACTTTTAAAATTTCCCACATAGGCAGTGGTTGGTTTTTGGTTTTGTTGGGGAGGCGACCGACAGCTAAGGTCATTTGCGCCATTAGGGATGGATGGGAAAGGAAGGGTGGAGAGAAACCCGGCTCAGTTTAACGTTCCATCCGACGGACGTCGTACTCACTCAAAGTGCTCTCCACAAAGCACCTCAAGTAGGGATCGGGATACCACTGAAAAATATTTGTTGTCTCCGGGATTTGAACCCGGGTCTTCGCGGTGGGAAGCCTGTACCTCCACACCATCCCGATCCCCACATAGGCAGTGATAATACACAATGTCCGTCCCAATTTCCCCAGGGGGAAACTCTTCCAACGATTGTATGATATAGAAGCTTTTATTCCTGGTTTAAATATAAACTTCACGTCATTCAATATGACTATCATTCCCCTTTCTTTTCCTCGCAAAACCAACTTTATCTCATCTATAATATCCTTCAACATCTCCATGCTTATCTATAACTTTTCTTCATTTTTTCCGCAGTTTTAGAATTTTGTAAACAGATTTCTCACTTCCTCCCTACTTATCTAGCCCACTCCTTTTGGAATTCCTCGTGCTCTCCTTTCATTTAATTTACTCCGTCATTCCCCCTACCCATATTTCAAAGCTTCTAATTTCAGCTTATTCTCATAAGCCGAAATCTCTTCAATGGACAACTTTCGGAACCATACAACGCTATTCCCCGCAACTAAGTTTTCACTAATCTTTTCTGTGCATCTTTATTCGAGGTCTGGTCTCATCAACTCCCTCTTTGTGCATGCAAGAAGCATCTGTTCCTCAGGCAGCTGAGAAAACTCATATCTGGAATGGGAATCCAGTACATGGGATATCATGTTTGAATATTGTTACCCGAGGCACTAAGACCTCATGAGGCATCCAATTATTTTTTCATGAAATGACGATTAACTAAAATGCGCATATTACGGAGTTAAATTAACTCCTGAATGAGAAGTTCACCTCGATAAAGCTTCCTGTTGACGAAATTAGTCACTTAAATGACATGACACTATTAATCTGACATTAAATTAATGACAATGGCATTGAAACAACTAACATTTTTCAGTTTGAAAAATAGACAAAATTGGCTTTTTGTTGACCTTACGAATTACTTCAAAGATTCCAACACATTTCACAACATAGATAATGATAATGACGCTAGAATGGAATATTTAAGTGGAATTGGGGACATTTTGTCAGTGTCAAAACTTCGTGATAAGGATAAACATGGAAATGAAGCCTATTTTTACCATTGATTTTCACTGGTTAACAAAAATTGAAGGTGGCATACAGATACTGTCCTATTGCTTTATAATTAGGTAAAAAAGTGGGCAGATAAAAGCACAGCACCTTAAACACATTGAAAACATGACAGCAAGGATCACACGCTTCACACAACACTAGCAGGAATGCTCACTCCAATTATCCCGCATGAGGGAACTATTGGATGGACGGGCTAAATGAGCATTCTTTTGATACATATGCCTCCGGTCAGAATCTCCATTTTCCCCCGGACAAATCGCAATTTTCCCAGTTAATAAACTTACACCAAACCGTATTCGGAAGCCATGGTCATCATGGCCTCCAGTTCTTGATGCGCTTTTTTGTGAATATTACACACTGATCTGAAAAATAGAGTCGACTATTTTAGGCCGTTATACTAAAAAAGCTTAGTTCACTCAAAAACTCATGAATACGAAAGCAATTGACGTATATAACGACGCAGGAATACGTATTGACTTCAGCTCATGTCATTCTCTCCGTGATTTTAGAAACTACTAAAGAACCGCTTTCAAAATGAAGCAAACGGATCGATTGATGGAGTCCAACATACTCAGAAATGATAATACTGTAACTGCCTTGCCATATGAGGATTTAGCTCTCCGCTTATATCATGTTCATCCTAAATAAAAGAGAAAATATTTGTTTCCGATGCAAGCACACTCACGCAACCTGCGTAGGATATAATATAGGGCAGTTGGGCGTGCATTTTTGAACGCTTATTAATCTCATGTACAATCTGTTTTGCACCACAGTAAACATTTAAGACGATTTTTTTTAATCCATGACGCAGCGCTATACATAGTAGTGATTCAAACACGAACGTGATATAGCTCTCAATATCCATTTTTTCAGTACGTCAGATAAAAAAATAATCCATCGGAGAAAATAAGCGTATTGGCCGTTTTGGTGAAATGCCTCAAAAGGGACTTCCAGGGCTTGAGTTATATTTTCGTCAATATTCACGATATTTTAAGACTTGGTTTTACTTTAGTTTTTGCCAAAGGTAGCTTACCAGTAGGTTAAAGTAAACGAAAAATGTATCATTAATAATATGGGATTAAATATGCCCACATTTCTAATTCCAGAAGCGTGGATATGTCCGGTTAAAAGGCCTGAAATGTCAGTTTTTATTAGCTATTATAAGTATTTAAGGTTAATACCTCTTCCTGAGTTATATGTCATTATTTCAAATTATAGCACATTTCTGAAATATTAGTTAATGGGATATTTGTGATAAAGTGAAAATCATGTCCCACACCACTAAAAAATAACTTTTTTATTTGCACTACTTACCTGTATAGAACCCAAATCCATTAATTTACTTATTTGTCTATAAGCATGACAACATATTTTATTTTCTAAAAGAACAAATATATTACACAAATTAAGATATTTTATAGTTCACTAAACAAAGGCTAAATATAATCTGTATTAATAACACGCAAAACATGTGCACGTATATACATGCCAGAAAAAAGTGTATCAATGAGCGTATGGCTGAAGCACGTATGAGATTCACATTTGTATTCAACACATTTGTATTCAACACATTGTACACAGTCCTCCCTGCGGTAAACAACATTCGGAGAGTCTTTTTAAATCTAAACGAGTTTAGAAACAATAGATTTTACCTTAAATGTTAGACTACCAAATGCTTTATATAATATATCGAAGTAAAGATCCTAAAATAATAATAGAGTCTAAAAAAATGTTTTTTTTGTGTTGAAAACGTAAACCTAAACTTATCATGAGTTACCAGATATCCTCTGAATATTCAAAAATATATACTTCATAATATACATCGGAAATAAAACATGAAAAGACTGACTTAATCTCATATGCTAAGAATACTACGGTTAAAATAATCTTGTCAATCAGAATTCTCCATCTAACATCAATCACTCAATCCGCCTAAATAATTCTTACCCATTGTTTAAATATCTTAACGGAGGTCTAAAAGATTGGATATTTATTACTTTGCATTTTACACAAAGCCCCAAAGAATTATCTCCTTTTAATTTGAAAATAAATGAAATTTCAAGGATCTAATCTAAATTTTCTTTATTATATCTTTCTGAATCATTTCTTTACTCCTATTTCACTTCAGGTTTTGCTATGTCTACAATTATTATAAACGCTTAGGTAGAACTCCAGTCAAAATTTAAAGAATAATAGGTTCCCTTTAGAGTTCTTGAATAGTTTTTCTAATTCTTAATATTTTAAGGTTTCCACTTCAAAATACTTTTTTTTAGATATTTACATAAATTGAATGGTAATCGAATTTTTCCTGGAAGTTTTACCTTTCACCCATGAAAAACAATAAACACAGTAATCAACCCAAAGGTCGGTTTGGCAGGTGATGGTATAGTTCACCCAGTACTAAGTCCGACGGCGTGTGAATATTCATACATCAGGGTAGGGGGGCTAGTTCCTTTCCCTGTGCCGGTTATAGTTCCCCAGGAAGATTTGTTGCCCAAAATATCACAAAGGTTGGGTGGAGCTGCAGGTGCCCAGAGTGACTTGCCCTTGAGAATCGAACACGAGCCTCCAGTAAGTAGTCCAACGCTCTACCCCTGGACTACCGTGAACCAATGATATGTTATGTGATTTCAGAATTATGGATTTCTGATATTATGAATTCTAGGAGTTGTAATTAGTTTTCCGTGTTTCATTGCTACCAACGACTAAGAAATACAACAACTGATATTTAACACAAGCAGCGTATTACTAAACGTTATTAAAAATTTTAAGTCGTGCGATACGTATTCGAAGATTGAACCGGAAAATGCAATCCTTACAGTGTTAAAGACGGAGTCTTGATTGATCACATGAGAGTGCCTCACTGTGAACATTACAGATATATAAATATAATTTAAATAAATAATTAGGCATTATATATAGTATATATATATTAAGCGAGAGATGGAAAGAGGTAACATAGATGTTTTAGGCCTCTGCGAGGTGAGATGGAAGGATAGCGGGGATTACTGGAGTGACAATTATAGAGTAATATACAGCGGCGGGGACGAGAGCCAACGAGGGGTTGCCGTAATTTTAAATAAAGGGGTAGGAAGAAGCGTAGTCAACATAGAGCAAGCGACAGATAGAATTTTACTCGTAGAGATTAAAGCAGAGCCGACGAACTTGGTCATTATTCAGGTATACATGCCACCGAGCAACCACAAGGAGGAAGAAGTCGATAGGATGTATGATGAGTTAGAGGATATCATCGCGAGTGTTCCTGCAGGGAAACATTTGATAGTGATGGGGGATTGGAATGCGACGGTAGGCGAAGGAAGAGATGGTGGTGAGGTGGGGGACTACGGGTTAGGCACGAGGAATGAACGCGGGGAGAAAGCAATTGAATTCTGCAGGAGACAGGGGTTAGTCATCACTAACACATGGTTTAGACACCACAAAAGGCGTAGGCATACATGGAAAATGCCAGGTGACTGAGAAAGGTATCAGTTAGATTATATTATGGTTAGGCACAGGTTTAGGAACAGTGTGATAAATTCGCACAGTTTCCCAGGAGCGGATGCGGACTCTGACCACAATTTAGTTGTTATGAAATGTAATGTTCGTTTCAAGAAGGTAAGGCAAGGGCGGCGGGTTAGGAAATGGAATTTAGAAGCAGTAAATGGATTTACGAGGAAGGAGTATCAGCAGGCTGTAGAGAAAATGATGGATGACGGTAAAGAACTGAGTACTATCGAAGAAAAATGGGAATGTATCAAGAAAGGGATATTGGAAGCCGCTAAAGACACTATAGGAACCGTTAATGGGAAAAGGATAAGGAAACCATGGGTAACGGAGGAGATGATTGGAAAGATGGACGAGAGAAGAAGATGGAAAAATGTAAACACAGAGTTAGGCAAAATGAAGTACAAAGAGTTAAACAATAAATTGAGAAGGGCCACAAATAAAGCAAAAGAAGAATGGTGGAAAACGCAATGCGAGGATATGGAAAGTTTACAGAAGAAGGGTGAAATTGGTGCTCTATACAGCAAGGTTAAGTTATTATCGGGAAGTAAGAAGGCAAGATGTGTGCTAACAGTTAAAGATAAATGGGGTAAGATAATAGTTGAACCAGGAAAAATCCAAGAGAGATGGAAGGAATATATAGAAACACTGTATGGTAAAGAACTTAGGCCGACAAGGTTAGACATAGAAAAGGAACATGACGTAGAAGAAGATAGCTTAGGTCCAGGCATACTCGACGATGAAATAGAAAGGGCATTAAAGGAGATGAAAGCAAATAAGGCTGTGGGGGTGGACAATATTCCTGTAGAAATGTTGAAATGGTTAGGGAAAGGTGGGAAGAAGGCCATATATGGACTGATTCGTAGTATCTATGAGGAAGGAATCTGGCCGGAAGATTTTGTGAGATCGGTGTTAGTTCCTATTCCAAAAAAGGCAAAGGCTTCTTCATGTGAGGATTACAGAACAATAAGTTTGATATCCCACTCAGCTAAAGTTATTCTCAGGATCATCAACAAAAGGATAGAGAGTAAGGCAAATGATTACTTAGGGGATGATCAGTTTGGGTTCAGGAAAGGAAGAGGTACGCGTGATGCCATTGCAGTAATGAGATCACTAGTCGAGAGGAATATAGAATACAATCAGGACGTTTTTGCCTGTTTTGTAGATTTTGAAAAAGCGTTTGATAGAGTGAATTGGGAAAAATTAATGCGTGTATTGCAGAAAATAGGAATGGATTGGAGGGACAGGAGACTGATCCGCCACCTATACATGTCTCAGACTGCTCAGGTGCGAGTGGGGAACGGAGAGTCCGGATGGGCAGTGTTAGGAAGAGGTGTAAGGCAGGGTTGCCCATTGCCACCGGTACTGTTCAACGTATATGTAGAGGAAATGATTAAAGAGGCATGGGAAGAACTGGAGGTAGGAATGAAAGTCGGAGGGGAATTCGTAAAATCGGTTAGGTTTGCTGATGACCAAGCATTAGTTGCTCAGTCAGCCAAGGGGTTGCAAGCATTGTTGAGTGAATTGGAGGTTCAGTGCGATAAATATGGGATGAGAATAAATATTAATAAAACAAAGGTTATGCGATTTTCCAGAAAGAAAAAGGCTAAGCTAAATATTAAAATAGGCGGGGAAAAAATAGAGCAGGTAGAACAGTTTACATATCTCGGAAGTGTTTTGGACCAACACGGTCAAAGTGGTAGGGACGTAAGGAGAAGAATTGCGCTAGGCAAGGAGGCTTTCTCAAGGAGGAGGGAGTTGATGACGGGGACGTTGAGTAGGGATGTTAAGACAAGACTCGTAAAAACTCTGATATGGAGCGTAGCTATGTACGGCGCGGAAACGTGGTCGCTGAAGCAGGAGGATAGACGTAGATTGGAGGCTTTTGAAATGTGGGTGTGGAGAAGAATGGAAAAGGTGAAATGGACCGAAAGGAAAACAAATGAGGAAGTACTAGAAATGTTGGGGGAGGAGAGGGGTTTGTTGAGAGAAATCCTATGGAGGCAGGAAAAATGGATGAAGGGCGTATTGAGCGGTAGTGGAATGTTGAAGAGGGTAATAGAGGGGAGAATGTTGGGCAAGCGAGGAAAGGGCAGGAACAGGATAGGGATGTTGGACGAGATGAAGGGAGGAAAGAAGTACACCGAGATGAAGAGGGACCTGATATAGATTAGTTTGCTGGGTTTGGAGTCACAAAATGTTTATTTGATAGTTGGGTCCATCCAAAAACCTACCTTAATCGGTAGATTACCTTAAAAAAAATTAGGCATTGACAATATAATACATTTCTTTTTTTTATAATAAATTCAAAACAGAACATTATCTATTTACTACATAAAGAGAGATTTTATTTCAAGTTAAACGTAACCTCGAACAGAATCTGGTCCGAAAGAAAGTGCGTTTAATTTTACATTCACCCCGTTTTTACTTATTGCTTGTATTATGTTGCATTGTTTGAATATTTTATGACGATTTGTTTCACATAATTTTAAGTGTAAAATATTTACAGGATCGATAACTTACATAAGATGCTAATGCTTTAACAGCTATCGTATAAGAAAAAAATAAAAGCCAAATTGACTTAAAACTTCAATGTGATTAAGTGAAACGGCCTCCGCCTGAATAGAATAAGGCTGTTGGGGGAGGCGTGAGTTTCTATATTCAGCGCTGGATAGCATATGACAGCAATCCTCGGAATAAAACATAAACCAAATAAAAGATAAAAAATCTTTGTAGCCTTTTCAGTGTGAATATTGACTACACATGAATCGTAATGCTTGCGTAATCATAGTATTCGTATTGCTTGCTTTTCTTGCAAGACTGGCGTAATCTTTGGACAGATTTCTTATACTTCTCTAGGAACTTGAGTTTTGTAAGTGAATATGTTTTATTTAATAACAAAATAAAACGTTGAATATCGTGTAAAAATACTTAAATATTTTAGTTCAAAATTGAGAAAAATCATTCGGTGTGACTACTTATTTAGAGATTCAACAGACGTTCTTACGCATGTGCGACCTCTCGTGACGTTATAATAACTCAAGATCAGAAATATCGTTCATTGAATATGTTTTACGTGTTTATTAATCATATCTAACGAATAAAGCCAGAATATTCCACTCTATTGCTCTTGGAAGAAATGAAAATAAAATAAAAAAGATTTGTCAATTGCAGTCAATAAAAATGTACTTTGATATCAGTGACCCTAATTTGATATCTCCTTTCACCTTTACAAAAGCAAATTATTATGATTCTAGGTCCAGTGCCAATGCTTACACGTATTATAAAAGCGTCACTATCCCATGCCGATGCTTGATATCAACTTGATGCATTGAATTATCTAACACATTCCAACGCCTAATTTTAATAGATATGTTTCTTTGGATAACTGCTGAAAACAAACATTTTGTGCAAAAACATCTCTCTGCCGATCGTTACTGGAAGGATGCTACCATTTTATTCTAGTGAAAGGTGAGATTCCACATGATGAAATCCCCTTGATCTGGCAGGATTTCAATACAATTACACCGGGCAACAAGCATAAATATGTCAACGGGAAATTTGCGAAAACAAATGGAAACAAATTTTCAACGACAGATTAACTCACGAATTTTGGCTAATCATTAGATGAATAGCTATAATCAGCCGCATTCTTTGAAAATCAATGTAAGACTTGATGCCCAATATACCGATAAACGGTATTTTCGTGTGATTTGCACCTACAAAAAGTGTCATCAAGCACATTTATTCATCCTAAATCGTTTATTTGTCACTTTCGACGACATTAAAATCATTGCTTTAAAAAGGAACCAATTAGCTATTACAAAAACATTGTGCCTCTAATTAAGCAGCATTCGCTATCCTACTAGGATGAATATTATCATCATTATGAAGAACAAATTCAATATTAAAAAAACACAGACAAAAATATACCTTATGACATTGAAGTAGAGAATTGAAATTCCAAGGCAAACACTAATTTAATGGAATGAAAATACGTTCTCCTATATTTGAAAGTACAGTGGATGTATGAAGCTAGGGAACATACATTCATTTAGGAAAGTTTTCTTCTAGTGATTGCACTTCAAAAGAAGTCCCTACTAGTCACAATTACTAGTCTTCCTACTCAGTTACAATTCATTTTTTCACTACATTTCTTTCTTAAATCTTAACTTTGACTATGAAGTACACCATTTCGTTGGTCACAATTAAAGGATAAATATTCTAGTTCGCAAAATAAATCATTTTTTCAATAATACTTTTTTATTCCAATATTGGTTTCGACGTCATTTCATCATCCCCATATAACTTGAGGAAAACTAATTAACGTTCAGATCATGGTTGCAATAAAATTATTAGAGGATAGCGTGATCATTTACCGATTATCATGCCCGACCCTTTTACCCGACCTCAAGCTTGAATCTAAATAATTGAGAAATATTCTCATCGCCACTTGAAAGGGGAGCTGCTCCTCGGTTAGAATTCAAACAGTTGAAGTCACCTTGAAATGACTTGAAGAGAGAGTGGTATGGCAGAACCAAAGGTAAAAGTTGAAACTCCTATAATTATTAAAAAGTTGTATTACAAAAACAAATATACATAGCAGTTCAATATATTGTCGGTGTGCTGGCCAAGAGCCGTATATTTCGAAGAAAATGACGAACATCAATTTTAGGCGAAGTTTACGCTGAGAATCCGTCGTGATAAAATGAGATACGTCACATGTTTCAGATATATAAATACTGAAAGAGAAAATACTGAACTCCAATCCCAATGTTTGAAAGCCTATAAATAATATTATAGGGTAATAAGTTCATGCAATGACAGTTAAAATTGTCTAAAATCATAATTATGTATTGAATTTCCGTATTTTAAGAGGAATGCTAGATGTTTTAAAACGAAAAAAGGCTATGGCAAAAGACTGTGCATGGTAAATGTCACAAAGAATAATTATTGTATTTTCTAAAGTGTATAATATATGTTTGAGAGCAATAATTAATATAATTTTTAATGCCAGTGAGCTTGATCGGCGAATATTTGACGTCATCCCCACCAATTGTAAATGATACCAGGGAAATAGCTAATAAAAGATAAATTAACGTTGTGTACAAGTAAAGAAATTATTCATATGCATATTTCTTTGTCGACATTTTTCCATATAGCCAATGAGATCACCATAACTTTATTAACACTTTTGAAAAGGAGGGATCGAATATGAGGAAATCAAGGAGGTGTAGGGAGGAGGAGAGAATGTGTAAGAAGGTCGCGAGAATGGAAGAAGGGAAAATGAGTCCTATGAGTTAGTTGGAGCTGTTAATCAAGTGTTTTTCAAAGAGAACCTTCCTTGGAAAGGTTCATTAGAGAAACATCATAGACTTTTTTATCTCAGTGAACGTAGTTACATTTTTATTTAATCTTCATTGGTGAAGCCGATCGTAAAACTTCTGAAGTTTAAGGCAGAAACCTAAATAAGAGAATAACGCGTATTTTTTACAACCGCTGCAGATTTCCTCTAATTGTAACACATAGACACAGACCGTGTTAAAAATTAGGAGTTTTTGGCCACTCTTGCGTTAGGTGAACTTTTAAGTCGGACGAGACGGATTACACGGAATCCATAATCGATATTTCTCACTACTCTGGAATTTATTTTGTTGAACACTTTATGAATTAAACGCTGATGGCTGAAATATCGTAGAGATTTACTTCATATTGCACAATCATTCGAGTTGGTCAATCAGACCATAACTGGACTGCATTCACTTTTGATTGTGTTATTATTAATACTTCCTAACGCTTTCTCATTAAAGCTTTCATGCAATTACGCAATAGCGAATGCAAATTCGAAGATTTGGTAAAACTAAAACAGGCATTGGTAGGTGGGTGTAGGTAGGATTCAGATTATTATTTAGTATTTATGATGTGGAAACTCCGGTGCTAGAAGATAAATCAGCAAAGACCGGTTAGGAAACGGAATGTTGGAGCATTAAACAGAGAGGTATTAGGCGGCTGCAAATGAAATTATAAGTGAGAAAAGAAAGACGAGACCAAAAGAAAAGAAACGAAATCATCAAAAAAGGGACATCGAAAGACGCAAACAAATCATAAGAAACAGGAGTTTGGAAAAAGACAACGATGACATGGATTACGGTTGACATAAAAAACTCACTACAGAAAGAATGAAATGGAAGAATTCAAATACAGATAGGTGCAAGAAATCATAAAGAGTTGAAAAATATACGGAGGTAGGAAACTATGACGACAAAAGAAACATGGTGGAAGAATCTAATATGGACATGGAGAGTTTTCCAGGAGGTGTCAAAATGACATGCAGTGAAGGGGGGTGAAAATTTTTTCAAGAAATAAGAAGGGGAGCTCCGTGCAAACAATTAATGATAAGTCAGAAAAAATATTATTGAATCCTGAAAGGTTTTAGGGAGATGGAGAAATAAAATGAGGAACCATTTTGTAAAGACATTCACCCAGCAATTATAGAGATAGAAAGAGAATATGACGTAGATGAGGATATCTTAGGTCAAGGAATACTAGATGGCGAGAGAGAAAAGGCATTTTCGAAGACGAATCGAAATCAAATAAGGCCGTCTGGGTGGATAAAATTTCCGCAAAACTATTTAACAATTAAGAAAAACTAAGAAGGAAGGATTTTTATAGAGTAATTCGTAATAATTATAATGGAGGAACTTTTCCGGAAGTTTTCTGAAAATGAGCGTTGGTTTTTCCATTTCAAAAAAGGGAGACGCAACTAAATGTGAAGGTTATAGAACAATAAAATTGATTTCGCACGCAGCTGAAGCGATTGTCAGAATCATCAATTAGAGAATCAAGCAGGGCAAATGATTACGTTAATGCTGATAACTTTTGGTTCAGAAAGGGGAGAGACACATGTGACGTGATAAGGTAAGGAAACTGAGAGAAATATAAAATAAAATCAGGATATGTTTTTCGTATATTTCGAAAAGGCGTTTGCTAGAGTGAATTGGGTAGAATTATTGATTATATTGCAGAAAAAAGGAGGAGGTTATAGGGATAAGAGGCTTATCCGTAACCTGTAAATGTCTCAGACTGCTCTGTTGGTAGTGGGAAATGGAAAGTCGAGATGGGCAGAGGTATGAGCGTATAGGTAAGGGAGGGTTGTTAATTTTCACCTGCATTGTTCAACGATTAGGTGGATGAAAAATTCAAATAGACATGAGAAGAACTGGACAGGGATAGAAGCATGTGAACAATTCTTAAAATCAGTTAGGTTTTCGGATGATCAAGCTTTAGTTTGTCAGTCAACGAAAGGGTCCCAAGCATTACTAAGCGCATTGGAAAATCAGTGCGACATGTATGGGATGAGAATAAATGCAAACAAAGCATGTGTTTAGTGGTTTTTGAGAAAGAGAAAATCAAAGATAAATATAAAGTGGTTGCTCATAAACTATGACAGGTGGAACATTTTGCCTATTTGAGAAGTGTTTTGGACCAAAATTGTCAATGCAGTAGGTACCTAAGAGTAGAAATTGCGGTACATAAAGAAATGTTCACTTTAGTATTTACTTTAGTGTTGAATGTCAGGTTAAGTTTTGTAAGAAGAGGCATGGAAATGAATTGTTGTCCCGCTATTCTGCGTCCTTCCAAAAAACCCTAAAACAGTAGATCACGGATAATGATATAAATTATGTAAAAAAGTAAATTATTTTTATGGCATTCTGCGTAGAAAAACTCTATAGCTGCTAAGTGACAATGTTTCTTTGAATAAGGATAATGCCGAAGCATTCCTAATATTTCATTTTCCATCGCTGTTAATATAATCAAAAAACTCTTTACAGAAAGGATGAAACAATGTTGTTTTCGTATATATGCATTTTCTGACAATTATTATAGAGTTCTAGCCATTAATCCGTATCTGCAAGCCGATTAGCGAAGTCGAGCTTAACAAAGAGGTACATTCAGTATATATCTGTATGCAAGATTTATTTTCATTTAAGATGCAAGGGCCATGAAGTTCTGTGCAGTTTATGCATTAATTCAATGCTCCTTTTATGAGCATCCGAGCTGTCCGCTGCATGAAAATTAAAAGCTGAAGTTTGTATATATATCTACTTTATATTTTTATATTCAATTGCTCTTGGTCCTATTTGGGTGTGCTGAATTAATATTCATATTATATTATATACACATCATAAAAATTTATTGATCCAACTATCAGGTCTTGTCTAGAGAAAATAGAATAATTCTAAAATGATAATTAAAACAGATTTAAAGCAACGTAACTACAATCTTTCTAGTCAATGAATTATGTGTATGAAAAATTTGAGGTAGGACATTTTTATTTTTTATAAATATTCAGGTGGTTATCTCATTCTTCGAAAAATATTCATTGAATTAAAAGTTCATATATATTGTAGCAGACTCCATAGATACCATTTATAAAACATGAGATTAATATATTCAAACTGCATGGTCAGGTTATTAGAAACACATTTTAAAATATAATTTCCCCAATGTCAACAATCAACTCGGTTGTGGTACTGTAAAATTAATTTTATGAAACGATTTCTGCAACGAAATGTCTATTCCGTTGCCACTACTTGTCGACAAATTGTTTGCAACTTCATTTTCCATGAGAAATATAATCTTAAAAATAGGTTCACCGTCTATTCGTCGTAAAATCATCGCCCAGGCAACAGAACCTCTTTCCGCGATGGGCCTAAATTAGTGTAAAGAAAACTCTTCATCACTGATAATTTTTTTCCTAAGAGACGAATCTTTGATTACCACTCAAGTTAGCTTCACTTAAATGTGCATAAGTGTGAGAGAAGTGCGAAGATTGATTAATTTACTATTCAATAAACTTATCTTGTGGTCTAATGATGGATTCAGTGCAATGACAGGTTGACTGCACGCATATGCGGTCAGGCGTGAGTTATTTAAACTATTACCGTGGGGGCACGCTAAGTCCATCTGCCGCAAAATCCCAAGGCCCAACCCAACTTTGAGCTTCCACACTTCTGACCTACCCAACCTCTCGATTCCCCACCAAATATTGCCGATGGATTTTAAGCACGTAGTTCTCAGAAAACTGCTGTGCAGTAATAACTTTATCCCGACGAGCCCTTCGCGATCCGCATTGAAATTCATACAAAAAGTCCAACTCCCATCATTCCCGCTGAAAAGGCGACAAGAATGTCGACTTCAGTGATCGAAGTCTCCAGCTGCCGATTATGGGAGTGGACTACGAACACACTCCATGCGGCGTCCTACCGGGAGGAAGATTGGGAGAACGGGAAGGGGAGGCACGGGAGCGGGGTGAGAGAAAGAAACGGGACGGGGACCAAATATTTAAGGAGAGTGGGGGCAGGGAAGAAGGGCGGTTTTGACCCAAGTGGGTTCGAGGACCCCCTTCCACGTTATCGACCCAAACCCAGTGCTTTTCCTTTTCTGTCCCCGTCCCCACACCAACCTTCCTATCGTGTCCCCTTTTCGCCACCCTCTTCTCTCCATCTCCCCTCCTTCCTCATGGACCCCTCATCCCTTCCCATATCCCCTCCCTCGTGATACGTCAGGTCCCCGTGGGTGGGTGTCACTTAGCCCTCCCTTGATCATTAATGATACCTTCGTCCTAATGAACTTTTGCGCTCCCCACCGCACCACCCCAACACCACCCACACCCCTGCGACTCCCCAGCATCCGCAGTCCCACCCCGCCACCCCACTCCTCTCTCTGCCCCCCGCCCTCCCCTCACTACCCCAACCCACGTCTCCTCCTCGCCGCCTACGTCCCTCCCTCGTTCATCACCCAAACCTCGGCTTCGCCTACGAGAGAGGCGGGAACGCAGGGGGGGGGTCACACATGCACACAAGGTGGTGTTCTTCCCTTTCGTACTTTTTCTCTGGTCCAGGGTCTCAGGAAAACACGGCGAATCGCTCATCTCCGTTCAACTGCCCCCCTCGGATTTACACAAACCCCTTTCTTATCCCTTCCCATTCCACCACCCCGCGACTTTCAACAATGCAGCTTCGCTTTCAAGAACAAACGTCAACAATATTCTGCAAATCCATCGTCCGACCTCCCCTCTTGCCCCTCCATGCGCCTCAGGGCCCATTTAAACGCTTCGAATTACATAGGAGTCATCCGTGCCATCAATTTCTTATTTCGTCTCCCTCGTTGTGTTTACAAAGTGGAGTTCATCTCTCAAGTTCCCATGCTGTTTCCTCTTAAGGTTGTCCAATCGCAGCAAGCAACATTCATCTTCATATTCCCAGGACAAATGGAATGTCCTAGCTCATCAACCACAAAGGTCCAATGACAACCTACGCATGGCAAATACATTTACCTTTTGAGAACAACCTACCTTCTCCCCACATTTACACAAATTTCTACAGTTAACGTAGGAATTGCGCATTACCGTCGCGTCACGTCCCTTCGTAAATTTCCAAAACGACAGCAAGTGACGAGTTTTAAAACATTTATTTTCTACTTCGGGATATTTTCAGATTTAATTAGCTATTTTCTAATACGCTTTTTTTGACAATATCGTCACATTATCCGTAATTAATAAATACTATATACCTATTTATAGGGAAGTAGGGAAAGCTAATACTTAATAATATTGATTTAATAGACAAAAGCCGCTTCGTTCTATTTGACCTTAACGTTTCTTCCGTTTCAGTGGTGACTAAGAAGATATATTTAAATACTATGCGTGCGGATCTCGGATAATGGGGCTGTACCGTTCTGTTATCCGTTTCAAGTGCAGAGTTGTATACACATTATGGATTGACATAATCTATGATACCCGGGAACATTTAAAACACTATGAACGACCTCTACTCATCCTTTCATTCTCAAGAATGAACATTACCTTATTTAAAAATAGATCATAAGAAATATGAAACAAAATTTTGTAACCTAATTTTAAAAATATCCAGAGAATTGTGGTAAAGACTCGTCTATATGCGTCCGCGTTATGCTTCCAAACTACAGTAAACTGTTCGTACATATGTAAAATGTATCTGTGAGTACGATGAAATACGAGAGAAATACTCGTATATTCCATAAAAAATCAGCAACAAAACTACATAATTGCAAAATACTAAAAGGTTTTTATGGAAGACACACATTTCAAAAAAAGGATTGGCTTTCTATAGATTCTCGCAACGTGCCCTAACTATAGTTCTACATTACTTATACATGATGTTAACTTATAAGATGCTAGAGTTGCCATGAAAGACATTGTAAAGGTCCCCTGTGGAAACATTTTCACTGCCTGCCAGCTCTCCCGGAAAAAACCCGAACGTGGAATTAACCCGAGTTGGTCAAAGGTTTTGTGTAATGAAATTAAGCAGTTAGTATTTTTTATTCGTGATTATGGCACAACATTTTTCCAGCCGCCTAAGTATCTAAAATAAGACATCATTGAAAAAAAATTAAATTATCCTTTTCCATAAATATGCTTAGGAAATTTGAGAATATATCAGTTAGTATTGCAAAAGTAGAATTACTCACCTTCAAATAGTAATAAGACCCTCACAGAATAGTTACAGAATATTTGAATGTAAGCTTCCCTATTGCTCATTTGAACAAAAATAATCACGAACAATTGCTCAAGTGGTCGGGTAAAAGCCATTAAAACCTCAATATTCGTTATATTTCGTCCTTGTTCGTTTAATTAAAAATAAATTAAATGAATACTGCATTTTTAAAACAGAAAATGGTGTATTTAAGTCTAGTGGACCAACGTTACCAACCAATTTTTCATAAGACCTAAGGGAGTTTCTATGATGTTAAATTACTCGGGACGGTCGTAATATTTCACCAACTCAAAATACAATGCAAAAATTTTAGTAAAAGTCAGTTTACTCATTCTTAATAAAATCCCAATGTCCAATCAGGAATATTTAATGCGTATTTTCATCCTATATAGACGTAACTGTTACCGCGGCGGCTCTTCCCCAGAGGAACGAAAAATTGTTACAGCTGACTGCCCTGCATCCCTGCCCTTCCCCTCTCCCTCTTGAAACTAAACTTCGGAAACATTTCATTTTTTTATTAGCCAGGACACACTGTCCCCTTAAAAATCATCTTCTACTCTTCAATTGTTACCAATTCCCCTTAGTCCTTATTTCCCCGGCAGGCCGTCTTACCCCGTTCGATGGTGTAAACTTACCAGCTTCAAGTCTCTCATCACTCCCCAAGTCTCAACCCCCTCCGACTTCCACTCCGTTTCTTGTTTCTCTCCTCACAATTCTCAGACGTCTTCCTCCTCCCCTTCTTGCCACCATTTGCTCTATCTCATCCTCGTTCCCCCATGGGCTCTGTCCTTTTGACTCTTTCCACCACGCCCTCTACCCTGGCCACCCCAGAGCCCTTAGTTACCGTTATCTCTTCCTGAAGTTTATGTCATTTCTCTCGTGAACCTAGTCCCTCCCCTCTCTCACACTGCTTCCAAGCTATTCACAAAATAAGAAAAGAACGTACTTTTCTTGCCTGCACACACCTATATGCATGCAAATATATAAATATGGGTTTGCATTTAAAAACATAAATATATATTATATATATAATTATATATATATATATACGGATTTTTATGAACATGTGAATACATAAATAAATATATACACACATTTATACACACCAAATCAATATATACACATATATAGACACAAAATCATATATATTTGTACATTTTATACTCGCGAAGCAATGTCTAACTCTAAGTCAACAAAGAAAACGAGGAGGGTTCAACAATTAACGGGAAATTTTTTATTTCGCGGGCTTGGAGAGTCCGATTGTCAAACTGTTTTTATTATGTTGGTATACATGCCCCTGAAGTATAATAAAAATTTCAGCTGTTTTCATTGGTGACTTTGTCTGTCAGTGACAGCCACTAAGGTTAGACGTGTTTATGAGTTCGGTGATTTTTGTTTGTTAAAAGAAATGGATTAAAGAATTTGTATCAAATTTTGCGTAAAAAATGAATTAAAGTGTAACAAAGTGTGTGAAATGCTAACGAAGGCCTATGGTGAGTCTGCTATGAGTAAATCAAGAGTTTACGAGTGGTGTATTCGTTTCCAAGAAGGCCGTGAAGATCTTGATGATGACGAACGCCCTGGACGCCCCAGCACATTAATAATCGATGAAAACGTGGAAGAAGTGGAAGAAATGGTTATGAACGATCACCGAATCACAATTAGAGAGCTCGCTGATGATGTTGGCATATTGACTGGATCCTGTCATGACATATTTTCCATTTCTTGGGTATGAAACGCGTGGCAGCAAAACTCGTTCCAAAATGGCTTTTGCACCACGGTAATGCACCAGCTCTCACTTCATTGCTTGTTCGTGAATTTTTGGCCAACAATACTGTACCGATGCCCCAGCCTCCGCATTTGCCAGATATGGCTCCGTGTGACATTTTCCTATTTCCAAAAATTAAGAGAACCTTGAAGGGCCGTCGTTTTACAGCCATAGATGACATTAAAAGTGAATCGCTGAAAGAAGTAAAGGCTATCTCAAAGATAAAGTTTGAGAAGTGTTTCGGGGATTGGAAGAGGCGCTGGCACAAGTGCATAATCTCCAATGGGGACTACTTTAAAGGTGACAATATAAATGTTTAAGAATAAATAAATATTATTGTCCGAAAAATTAAAATTCCCGTTAATTTTAGCACACCTCGTATAAAAACATGGAGAACGCAAAAAAAGAGAACCTTGCATGCGGGTATATTAGCATTAAAAATATTTAAAAATTAAATATATAAATATGTGTCTATGTCTTAAAATATATAGCTAGCTGTGCATGTGAAACGAGGGAGAGTTTATTTCCGTGCTTCCTCAAAGCAGCGTTGCCACCAACACTTATCTTCCCCAGAAAGGAAGGACATGAAGAACACTCCCCATTAATTTGTGTCTATGTGTTATTTTTCTCGCCTACTTGCTCATGTGCCGAGAGACATTTTCTCGCCCCGATAATTAATTGAGCATATCCATTATTCGCGGTAGTGTTTCTTCCTCAAATTTAATAGGAACAATGGAGTATAATTTACTTTAAAAGTTATATTTATGGATACTATATCGTATAGCTAATATAATACCTTACAATTTGTACCACATTGCAGCACCAAGTGTGTCCTGCAGATTCTGCTCTGCGTACATTTATTGCGGAAAAGGGCTATGCATACCTGTGAAAAGAGAAGTGTTAAGTATAAAATTTTGATTTTTCCTTGTATTTTTCATTATTACATGCACATGTTAGCATTATACCCTTGTGAAATAATTGTTCAGAAAATACTTTTGCATGGAGAATTAAATATTTAAGATCCAAAACTCACTATAATAATATTTTAATATCTAAACTGTAGTAGCTAAAAATATGATTTCATTGATATAACAATAATTTCACGCATAGTTTTACAGATAGAATTTACAGTTAGAGTCAAGATACTTCTAAATTACTCCCATACTTTCTTGCAACTTTCATCTCTCAGTCTCCATCTTCTTCTCTTCTTCTTTGAGTGATTATTGCGAATTTATGAATAAGTATTTTTCAATAGAAATATAATAGCTCAGAAATGAAACATATGATTGGAAAAACCAGTGGTTTATGCAGGCGAGGAGATCAAGAAAAAATTAATTAGGTAATTATATTGAAAAACTTAAGATTAGCCGAATTAAATTAAATGATTTCACTTAGATCCTCAAATTAATCAAAACGCGCATTAAAATAATTTTTATTCCTGTAATATTTCAAGTTAAGGCAATAAAAATTAATTACACAGAGAAAGGAGAACTTAAGCAATTATCTGCCGAAGATAAGAGCAATGAATTAATTTTTAAAATTTAAATAATTGATCGTATGCAACAAGCTAATGATTTCCTAGGCGAGGAAATATCGTTATCAAGAATTAATAACAAAAAGGGAATGATGATTAAAAGGTGTGTGCAGTCCATGAAGAAATATTTCTGCTGAATTGTTTTGGACTTTACGTCATTCAATTTTTAATTTGAAATTTACGTGAACTAATAGGAAGAAGTAGAATGAGGCCGGCTAATGCATATATGACAGATTTAGATGCACAGAAATTATAAGTAAATTACTAACGAATGCGCTCAATGGTCCAATTCTTAGGTTATTTTGCAGTATACTTAAAACATTCAATTTCTTAATTTTTCCTTGCATTCACAATTTAGAGGATATTAATACTAATTTTACACATCGATCTTGAATAAGTTTCATTCAACTTATGATCGCCCCGTTCAAATGGCAATACCTTCACAATTACAATGTTGAGAAACTATTAACTCCATACCAATATTTGGACATAGTTTGCTTGTGTCAATGTAACCGGGGCTAAAATTAAAATACTGAAGTTTTGTCATTGGGATTATTTCAATATTTTTAAGTTTATTCCAAGCTTGCCAAGGCTTATCGTGGCGTTTTAAACGACGGTATTTTTAAACCAAAGAAGTATTCATGGCTTTCTATATTTTAAGGGGACGCGGGGTAAAAACTGGAAAATGGAAATAAAATAGCTAAAAAATGAAAAATATGCTTTTTAAAACCAGCAGTCTGTTCAAGCGAAGGTATAAAATAAAATAATTATTAAATAATAGTTGAATGATGAAGAATCCTATGCAAGTATAACATTCATTGGAAATATTGTTTTATGCATGGTAAAGGCCTAATTAATCACAATCTGTTTTGAAACATATTTTCGGTAAGACTATTTTATTTATCGAGGTATTTATTAACGTGTTATCTGTGAAAAATTATTTCAAATTTTAAAATTAATTGATTACTCAATATCTTTGTTGTTAATTGCTTAAAATCTCCTTTTTATGTAAAACATTTTTTTTTGATAAAATGCACGAAGTTTTTCTTCATTAGATGTCCGTTAAATAAATATTTTCTTGCTCATCAAAAGATGAATGTTCGTCAACCTGCATATTCAGATATTTAAACTGGGCAAATCTTGTAGTTTTACTTGGGAAACGGGATTTTCAATATTTTTGGATACTGTTTTTTTAATAATTAATTTTCCCAAATTCACTTTCCACAGTTCACTGTCATGAAATAGAAACCTATTCTTCAGAAATCAAATATGACAAGCATGGGTACTAACATATTTTTGTTTAAATAATATATAGAGTAGGGCTAAAAAATGATTTTTAGATCTCGATACGAATTCATGTGATTCATATTTATTTCATTGATTCTTGCCTTCATTTCATTTAGTATTAATTAGTCATATCTTTCTACATCAGCCAATCATAAGTTAATTTTTGTATTATTTGTAAGAATGGTGATTGCATTTTAGAAAAATAAACTCTTTAAAAAGTAATATAAATTGATTGAATTCTTAAGTATTGGAAGTTTTATAAATATGAAGTTTTACTGCAATATAGAGCCTTAAAGTTTCGTATTCTAAAGACTTGTAAATCCTGCATGAACCCTTATACTATATTTCCCAGATTATTCATAAATACTTACATTCTATAAGTGAGTTTATGGCTCTCATTATCCGATTCGAGGTGGGATTACCGACGTAGGTATTTGTATATTCATAAACTCGAAAGTTTTTCCAGAAACAAAAATGTATCATTTTATAACCCAAAAAATATATAACAGCACAGCAGCCGATTACAGAATATGACGATTCCAATAACTAAATTACTATAAAAATTATATAACATGCAAACTTTAAGATAATTAAAAAGAGCAACGATGGTACAAATTACCTAACTTGCATAACTCAGATTCATCAGGATTGATTTGAGGATGTCAAGCACAGTTTTCCAACTCTAGTCACCGTTCCAAAATACTGCAGAGATGAGCTCTACAAGAACAAAAAGTTTCTAAAATGACCACTGACCTGAAAATGCTATAAAAAGTATGAATATTCACCGGCAATTAATGGCCATTTTCCCCTCACTTCCAAGAATTCATTTCCAAAAAGGTTAGTCATGACCGAAACAAATTCATTATTTGGCGATAACAGCCCTCAAGAGGCAATTTCCCCTTTTCTTAAACCTGACCCCGCCCATTCTACCCCTCTGATCTTTATAAACGAAGGCCTTTAACGCGGCCAATATTTCGTCGCTCATACATTCATCAGGGCACTCAAAAACCCTCAACTCGCTCCTAACCGCCACCAGCGGAGGATACGTTGAATAACACCTCAACCCCCAGCTTCTTTCTCCTCGCCTTCCCTCCCACCCGCTCTTTCCGCCCACCTCGCCAGACAGCCTACGGAACCACAACCTGCAACTCTGGTCCCTGTCCACATTTCATAATACAGATCGATTCCTCATCCTGGTTCTTTTTCCTTCCGTAAGGACAAAAATGTACACTATGTCCACCCTCCTCCCTCAACAGTACACGGACAACCCATCCACCTATCCCTACTAACTCGCACGCGCACACCTTACCAACCTCAAATGTGGAAGGCCACGCTTGAATTCACGGCGAAAAAATAGAAGAAAACTTTAATTCCCGGGCTCTCGAGTATTCGGCTAACGTGGACGCCGCTGAACTACCTGAGAGCAAATTCTGTTGTTAGTGGTGGAAGCACCGTGGAGTGGGGTGTGGGAGGGTGAGATGAGGGACGAAAGGAGGGGGAGGCAGTAGGGTAATTAGCGGTGTGGAGTCGGCGAGGGAGGGAGGGAACGAGAAGGGAGAGAGGAGGAGGAAGGGATTAGAGGTTGGGAATGATGGTTTGCGAGGTTTGGAGGTGCGAGAGATAAGGGGGACAAGACGAACACGGGTAAAGTTGGAGGAAATGGACTGACAAAGTTTGCACTAAAGGAACGAAATAAATTTTTTACGGGGGAAAACCAACCTCTGAGGTTAGTTTAAGAAGTGCAACATAAAGTAAACATTAGGAAATACATAATCAGTTACACGGTCGCAGCAAGGATTTTAGCACGTATCTCATAGCAGTGTCAACCGTTGAAAAAGTCTTTAATAATTACCTCTTTGAAGGTGTGAGTTAAATCAATTATGGACTTTTAAATCAAGATTTAATATTCAATAATAATAATAATAATATGATAGCATTCACACCACATTCAACTTCAAGATAGTTCACACCAGGAAATAAATGAAAAGAGCTCCTAAATTTGATCTGAAGAAGACAAAACTGATGTAAAAAATTCTAATGATAGAAAGTTTAACCTTATCTCATAGTAATTTTTCTCGCTATTATTTTAGTAGAGTCTAAAAGTATTTGGATTGGTAATATTCTCTATTTGGATACGTTAAGTCGTATTACACAGTTGAATACCCAAGAGTTCTATCAGCTACTTGACTTTAAAAGGCATACCTTACTAGTATACTTATTAACTATTTTCTTTTGAAATTATCATACCTTGTCTACAACTTACGTCAAGAAACTTTAAAAACGCATCACCTGTGGTAACAATAATAATCTTCAACTTAAGTGGAAACGTGGTTTCTTTCATCGATTACCACGCGCATAGGGAACCCTTGTAGTCGCATAAATAAAATTTCAAAGGTATTTACGAATGAGAATCCCCTTTTGAAAACATCGAAAGACTTTAATTAGCTTTTATTACCTTTTTGAAGGATCACAAAAGCTTCCCCATAAAATTAGTTTGGGTAAAAACCGAATAAATGAGTAGGCATGCCCAGGCCGAGGGTAAGATAATATTACAGCACAAGGGTTGCTTGGAAGAGAATGAAAATTCAAAAAAAGAGAACATTTCGGTTAAGCCTTTAGAGAGGGAAATGAACAGACATGGAGAAAAACTGAGATCGACCGTGGAAAGCACATGCAACGGCACCGGAAGAGCTCAAGAGAAGAGGGTTGGGAAATGGATAGTGGAGGGATCTATATGAGAAAATAAAATTTGGGAGGGAATGAAGGCGAATGCGAAGGCGGGGATGAAGGCGAAGGCAAAGAGAAAGGACGAAATGTGGGGAGATAAAAAGAGATGGGAAGAGAGTTGGAGGTGAAGGCAGGAGGGAATGAGGGCTGAATGGAGTGCGGAGTGGGGAGGTGGAGGGAGACGTGTGGAGGGAAAAGTGAGGAGACGGTTATTAAGGGCGCATCGCCTGGGACCGAGGTCGCCCTCCCACTCCCCTGACACGCTTCATCTTGTCCCCTCCCCCTCCCCACCCCACGACCCGTATCCCCATCCTTGCCCGGCCCCCCTGCCACACGCTCCCTAAGCGCCCCTTTCTTAATTTGGTATATACTGCCAGTTCCCCGCCATTCACTCAATTCTCGCCGCAAACCTTCACAGCATCCTCTAATTGGGTTACGCGGCAGAAAGGCAGGGGGGAAGGGTGCGGAAGGGACGGGGGTGGAGGCTGGTGGAATGATGGGAGACGACGGGGGAAGGGGGAGGAGGGGGTAGTGGGAAGGAGGGAGGAAAGGATGGATTGGATCGAATGTATGCACTGGAATACGTCGAGGAGGTGGGCGAGGAGTGTGCTACGCGGAGGGAGGGCACGCCGGGGTGGAATGGGGGGTGAGCGGAGAGGGGAGGGCGTGGAGATGATGCGGGTGGAGGCGGGAGGAGGAGGTGAGGCGGTCCGTTATTAGGTGACGGGAGGGCGCTGTGTGCCCTTAATAACTTGCCCATTAGGTCCATAAAGTTCAAAATCCGCCGTGGAAGCACCCATATCTCCACACGTTACCAACCCCCCTTCCCCGGTATTATATCGAATAAGCGACGGCGATATTTTTCCACCCCACCCTTTCTAATTCTCGCTTCACTTGATCGTTATCGCTGAGAAGTCTTGCCTTCACTTAACACTTGACTCAACGTGCCCACCGTATTGTAGGTAACACTATTCCGGGCACGTTGACATGCCCGGCCGCCACGCTTTCTATTTACCAGTGAATGTTTTCATAACTCCGCGAGTCAGTCCAACCTGCGATCGGTTAAGGGCGAATGAACGTCTGCCATGTTTGCCTTAAACGTAGGTCATGCATTTGGGCTCCGACGCCGCCACCTCCTTTCCTACTTAGGGTGGGTTGGCCCTAAATGAAATTCCATGGTACTACCACGCACAGTTGATCCCGGGGCGATGGTTCTCCTGTCAATTTGCCTGTTTAATAATGATGATTACGTGGCCATTATTGCGTAGCAATGGCAACGCTAATGGACTGTTGCATTACTGCGAAGGGGATTCTAGGAAGGAGGCGAAGGGCAATTATCGAAAGGTATCGACAACGATTTCCTGCCGTGTGCTCGAATTTCGTGCACCACACACGGACAGGATGAATGACCATATCTTAAACCGTGTATCGAGGCTGTTTATTAAGAGCTAGGTTTTACTCTTCAATGATGGAAACTTAAAGTTCCCGCACAGTTGAAGGACCGAAATTTAGGGATTAGCTTTATAACATGGAAGTTTGTCACTTACGTTGCGATACTTTTTTTTAACTGTCAAGCAGTAGGCTCATTTAATGATAGTCGCACATATTAATGAGAATATTCATCTACATCTACATCTACGTAAATACCCTGCGAGCCACCAAAAACGTGTGTAGCAGGGGATGTAGCACCAGGAGGGAAGGGTAAGGGTTGAGGGGGTTGGGGGTTAGGTGAGAAAAGTTGGGGGGGAACCTGTAAGAAAAAGAATATTCATACATATACTTAATATACATATGTGTATATACATACATACATACACATATCAGCATATCCTCGCGCAGTCCCTAACCTGTACGTTAATACTTATTGTAATGAACTAAGTCCTGGGGAATTTTGGCTACAAGCATTCTGGTCCCTTATCATTCTTGGAAAAAATTACATTTTAAACCTGTCAGTCTTGCAGTCTATCTCTCTGGTCTTATATTCGTGATCCCTTCGACCGTAATACGTTGGGGTTCGTATTATATCCTTGATGTCATCGGAAAAGGGCCCATCTTTAAATGTTTTTAATAAGTTTAATCTATATTGGAAACGCCGCTGTGTAAGAGAATCCCAACCTAAATTGTCTAGCAAAGTGGATACGCTGCTGAGTTGGTCATAACAATGTTTGACAAATCTAGCCCCCCTCCGCTGAACTTGATCTAATTCCGAAATCAAATTTATATTTTGAGGATCCCATATACTGGCAGCATACTCTAGGTGGGGCCTGACCAAGGCAAGGAAACATCGTTCTTTCACCTTTTCGTCGCATTTACCAAGCACTCTTTTCACAAATCCCAATTTTTTAATTGGACAACCGCATATTTCTCGTATGTGTTTTCCCCAGGACAGATCGTGAGTAATTGTTACACCCAAGTATTTAAAGGAATCTACCTTCTCGATATTGGTTTGTTTCACTTTGTAACTATAAGGGAGGGAATTGCTCTTTTCCCAAAAATGTATTATTACGCATTTTTTTAAATTTAATTCCAATTGCCATGTATCGCACCAATTTTGAATTGCATCTAGGTCGTTGGCTAACACGACTATGCCTTCGTGACTTCGAATATTATTTCAATAATAGAATTAAAGAATTGCATTTAATTCAAACGATCCGCTTGTTGTCAAGGCAATGATGATCATGTAATGATGAGTTATGATAACTTCATGAGTATTTACTCTTGATGCAAAAGGTTTATTCAATATATGAGGGTTGTTATTTATATTTTTAACCTTGACAACGCTAAGTTATTTAGCAACAGTGACTTTTCCATCTGAAAATTTGACCCTTTTAACGCCATATTTCTTCAGAATATTTTTTCGTTTGATCATGATTGTGTTGTTTTCAACGACTCGAAAATTTTGTGTCAGCGAAAAAATGGAGTTAACCCATGAAAACTTTCGTGCGATGATTTATTAAGACTTTTGACGTGGATTATCAAGACAGTAGAGTATCGATCAATTTACTTCCACTTTTGGCCATGAAGTCCCATCGTTTGCCACTGTGAAACGCTCGTAAAACTAATTCCATCATCACCGCCGTTTGTTCAGCGGCGAAAGAGATGAAGGTCGCCCAAAATTAGTTTTTGTGCCAGAAAACATTGATGTTGTGCAAGAACTAGTATAGAACGATAGTCATGCAACTCATAGTGAGCTTAATGCATCCTTGGGGATCAGTATGATGAACATCAATAAGATATTGCTGGACATTTAGCTGTGAAAAAACTTTGTTTGCCTTGGATGCCGCATAATTTGACAGAAGCCCAAAAAGATGCTCGTGGAAATTGGTGAAAAGAATTGCTCAAGAAATAAAATCGCGCTGTATCAAATGCTGTGCATACGATCTGCACAGGTGACGAATCTTGGATCTATGCATATGAGTCCTAAACAAAACAGCAATCCCCTGTGAGGGTGTTCCAAGACGAGCCAAATCCGACAAAAGTGATTCTTTCACGAAGCACATCGAAGCATATGTTTGCCTGTTTCTTCGGAAATACTGGCCATGTGGCAAATGTACTATTGGAGTAACGTAGAACCGTGAATTTTGAATGGTACATGATCATTTTGACTTTTAATAATAAAACCACTTTACTTTTCCACATAAACTTTTAAATTTTTACTACCTAGGTTTCGTTATAACATAACATCATCAGGTCAATGATGATGTTATGTTATAACGAAACCTAGGTAGTAAAAATTAAAAAGTTTATGTGGAAAAGTAAAGTGGTTTTATTATTAAAAGTCAGTATGAAGATTTTCCACCAAGTTACGCCAGAAACTGTTTTATTTACACGATCATTTGTTTGCCAAAAGTGCTTGGAGAAATACAGAAAGAAAAACGGCTACGAAGGATCATTCTTGCGTAGCCTATTTGTTCGGCACCTGAAGGAGCCATTGATACAATCATCCAAAACCATGTTTTGGAGGTACCTCAACCAGAGTGGAAAATGTGTTATGAAAATTGGTTCAAGAGAATTCAAAAGTGTATTGATTATCATGGAGAATACATCGAAAAACAATAAAGCCATTATCAACAATAATTTCTTTCTTTTCATAATTGGGCTACAAATATAAATAGCAAACCTCGTATTTAATTTTTTTAATGAGGCATTCTAAGACGAACAATTCACTAGAGAATGTGCGAGGTTTAACTTACAGTCTCTATCTGCTTACTGGAATTTTTATCGTTGCAATTTATTTTTACAGTAACTGTTGGACAAAATATTTGTCGCGCAGATTTTAAATACAATAAAAAGGGTAATCAAAATTCTATGTGTGGATTCAAAATCTGATTTCAGTATTCCAAAAGGGTATTGCAAATTTTTCAACCCTAATGACCTCTCACAAGGGTATCAATACTATTATTATTATCATGTATTCCTGCTGATGTTTTCCATCGCCACTCAGTCCCTTTTCTTGTACTGTCTGACATTCTGGCGAGGGATTCTTGTTTTTAGAAGTCTTCTATATCAACAACTACAGTATTACGAAGAATTTAAAAGTTAAATGACACCTAAACCCCTTTTAATTAACTTTCTTTAACATTTATGTTACAACCTTATAAACACTGACCCACCCCTTGCAATGCCTCAACGTCAGAGAATTACCCTAATTCACCAAATATTTTTTTACAAAGTCGCCAAATTTTCTTCGCATTTAGCAATTCTTATTTTTTTTCATTTCCACCTCGTCAGGAAGGCTCTTTGAATTACACCCATCACCTTTTCGGCTTTCAGGTTTTCATCTCGTCTTTAGTCCTTTCCCCAAAATTTTCAGCCCAATTTCCTCAATCCTCTCACTTTCCCCTTCTGCCGATTCCATTTTCACCTTTCAGGTCTTTTCTTTCCAAATTTCGAGGCAATATTACTTAGTTAGATGAGAAAATACATTACATATTCATCCCCGGTGAGACTTCTCACTGAAAAGCACCACTTGTGAAAAGAACTTCCATATTTATTTTCCATTGTTGCTACTACCATAATGCTGGAACACCAGCCGAGTTATTCTTTCCCCAAGTGCCGTTCGACAAGCAGCTATCCTGTAAGACTTGGTAACTGATGGTCTAACCAGAAGCTGAATCATGGTATAGTTTGACAACAGAATACGTGTCCACCGCTCATAACTTTTTCAATCAATACCTCGAGTCAGATCACCAGAAAGTGACAATTCTTTACTGTAACCGCACCGATTGCGTACCTGTAAACGTTAAGCGAATGGTTGAAAATAAATAAGATATAATTTATTTTGATTTAATATATGCAATAAGTAAGGAAGATATAAAATATAAGTAGAAATGAGGGGCATTGACACTAATTCATATAAACTATAAGTACATTTCCATAAAATTAATAATACCGTACTTATAAAACGAATATCGTCATTTTTTAGGCCTTTTCGGCAGTATACGTTCATGAAAATGTCATATATTATAACAAAACACGTGGAAATTATAATGCAACCATTTCAGAGAGTAAAAATTATTCGCCTTGATTAATTATTTATAATAAATATGGTAATATTACATATTTTTGAAATATATAACAGAAATAAAATATTTTTAAATACTGCAATGCAATATAGTAATAGTAATTAATTATTAGCAAGATTAATTCAGAATATCAAAATAAATATTCGATTCCGATTCAAATAAAACCTGGGAAACAGGGCAGGTTTCAGATGTCGCACTGTTTCTTATCCAACAATAGTTACTAACTATTTGCAATTCGGCGGTGATATATTTTCCTTTTTTCACTTCTGTTTTCAGAGGGGAATTGAATTGTTTACAAAGTAAAACAAAAACATCTTAAATAAGCATTTATTATAAGCATTCATATCCATCCGTATACTTCCCTCCAATTATTATAGCTTATGAAAACGTTTAAATTCTGGAAAGAGGTGTAATCTAAGACAAATAATTCAAATAAATTAGAAATCATAAGAATTGTAGTTAAATAAACCCAGAATTATTAAAGTTGTTTTAAAATAATTAATTTGAAATTGTTTTTCCTGCCTCACAAATTCCTCTGATAATTGTTTTTGGATTCCAAATATTTATTTTCTTTCCTTCAATGTGATAATTGATAAATATTCAAAGGAGGTGTTTTCCCCAAAAACACTCTTCAAAAAAGAACCCCGTATAAAAATAAACCTTAAATGAGTCTGCGCGAACATAACTTTTTAATATTCAACTATCATGAGCATCACAACCAAAAACATCGGAACGGAAAGAATGGGACACTGAAAAATAAATGAATCAACTTATCTGAAACTTAGCCTAGAAATTTACAACAATATTCAAAAGGAAGATTTTGAATTTATAATTTTGGAACAAGGTGATTAATTCTCATAGTTTCCTGGGAGCAGATGCGGATTATATATGAGTGAGAAAAGCAACGGAAACGTCGAACTTTGACGATAATCGTCGCTTGATTTTTTCGATTGGATGTTTTTGAAATGCTAGTGTGGAGAAGGACGGGAAAGGTGAAATGGACAGAGCGGAATGGCCAAATGAGGTGCTTAGCGTGGCAGGGGGAGGTGAGGCATTTTCTTTATGCAGAATACAAAGGAAGCAAAGAAGATGGAAGCAGAGTATTTTGGTTGGAGATATAATTGGAAGACTGTGATAGAGAGGAGAACGCTAGGCAAACTGGGAAACGGTGGGTAAGGAATACGTATATTAGATGTTATGAAGGGAGGAATATGCGAAATTGAAGAAGAGATTATTGTAGTGTCGAATTTCAGCTGTTGCCTATTTAGGAGAGGCAAGGCAATTTAGTGTTTTACTATTCCATAGGCTCTATCCGCCAGAACTCACCTTAACTGGAATGATAATAATAATAATAATAGAAAGAGAGACTTCATTTATAATATGTAACATCAAGTCCAATATATAACATCAACTACGTGAGGAATAATCAGCAGTCATTTTGTACCTTCTACGACTGTCATATCTTTTGAGAAAGCCATTTCACTAAAATAAGCATGCAACGCGTTTTCACCACATAACGATACCCTTCATGTCATTCTCCAATAAATCATTCTTTCATTGATCGAGAGTTACAGTTATTTATAAATTACATTCCAGTTTAGCTATTGCTACATATAGCATTAGTATCCATACAATTCTATGCAATTTAACACCAAAAAGTATAACAGGACCGTTTAGTATAGTTTTTATGTATCTCCTGGCTAACAATTTAGTGTTTACAAAGCAAGAGTAATAAGGTTTTCCCCTTGAAAATGTAATTTAAGCTAAGTTCTGTTTCATCGAAAATAACTTGATGGAAGGCAATAGTTAAAATGATATCATTTTAAAGGTGTACCTTCTTTTTCAGATAAATAAACAATAATTAAAAGCCAAAACTGTGTCGAGATTCGCAATAATTTTCCCAGTGTCGGAAGCGAACTGGACACCTGTGAACTATAAATATTGTACTCTCTCAGGTTATTTTATCGTTTGGCGAGTCTCCGTCCTAATTTCCTCCATACCCCGACCTACCCGTTTGTTTTTCATACTAATTTATCATAAATTCAGAGGACGTCTTTTGAACTTTAGCTATTTCCATAACCAGCATTTTCTCCGATGGATCTAAAAAACATTCATTTTCCTACTTTACAAAGTTTCACCTATTCAATTCTCTTCCATTACATCACTTCTGCAATTTCGTGTTCCCAACTTCACCCGTTCCGAATGAAATAAATTTTTACCTTTATTCATGTAGCTGTTACTATTTCTCAAAATGGCAATGAATAAATCGCTTCCTGATATTTATTTCTACTCACTATTAGAGAGTAGTCCAACATAATTGTGTTGTCAGGAAGCAATACGTGAGAATCAAATACGCTAACGTAAGCATCATATATGCATATCTAATAATATACGAATCGTATGTTGCAAGCATACTATCACACTACCTTATTAAACTTCGGCTATCCTATCTCCAAAAGAGCACACCAAAATGAATAACTATTTCATATGAAAATTCGCCATCCAATTGTCCAGTTTCTCATTTCTATCACATATATTGTCTATGATTTTCATTTTTCAATGAGAAACCTAATAAAACAATTTATTTTCATCTAAATCCAAGAATTTAGAATTTTTTGACTGGATGGATCAAGTTGTATTTTACATAACCAAGGAAAATAAGATAAATCACAGTTTATGCTGAAGGAGAGTTTTTTATGCAAATGGGTTCTCCTATACTTTTATTAAAACCTTCAATGGAAACACGAAGCATTAAATTAAAGATAAAATATAAGAAAAATGTGTCTCCGGATTATTTTGGCAGTCATTTTTATCAGATATTAAAAATTAATTTCTAACACTCAAAGGAACTTTGGCTCAATAAGCTAGTTGTCAGATTAAGTTATAGGAAGATAAAGAATCTCGTAAGACTAGCAAGTGTGAAAGGTGTTTGGGATAACTTCTGAAAATATTTCATTAAATAAAAATATTGCCTTTGAATATTATGAAAATACTGTGAAAGTCGTGATCATCAGCGGATTAATCAATAAAATAACCATCGACGCACCCCTTCATTTCTTTGAATTCTGTTACATTTGTAGATAAGTTTGTAGAAGTGTAAATAGTTTAAAAACTGCGACGAAAGAGAAGCGACGTCACGAAAACAAGCTACGTTTTAGTGGCATATTAGAATGTAGTGAGATATGCTTATGCTAACATAACACAGGCCTACAAAAAAAAAATTTTTGGTGCCGGGAATTTTTGTGTGGATTTTAACTATATTTGTAGAGCTGAATCCAAATATGAAATCCGTTTTTATTTAACAGCTCTACTTTTTTAGATATGGCACATCTTACGATTGGTTGTTTTAATATTTGATATATTCCGGAAAATACTTTTCAAAGTTAAATAAATCTATAAGTATACATGGGAATATATGGTAAAAGAAAATAGGAAAAATATTACAGACTTTGTGAAACGTGCACACTTGGGATATTTTGGTGTTAAGCTTGGTGACCAAGATAAAACATGGGCACCGCATTTTGTGTGTAAAACATGTACTGAACATCTGCGGCAATGGACAACAGGACAAAGGAAAAGTCTAAAATTTGGTGTACCAATGGTGTGGAGAGAACCTGTGAACCATATTGACGACTGTTATTTTTGCATAGTAAACGTTTCGGGAATTAATCGAAAAAATCGCCACAAGTGGACATATCCATATTTGCCTTCAGCTAGACGCCCGGTACCCCATTCAGAAGAAATACCGATCCCAATATTTCAGACGTTACCAGATATATCTAAGGAAGAATTTGAGTTATTTGAAAACATTTCTCATTCTATTGACGATAGTGGCAGTGACTCCGAGGGGGTATCAACAATTCCTCAACTATTTAATCATGATGAACTAAGCGATCTTGTTAGAGAACTGAACTTACTTGAGGAAGCATCCGAACTACTAGCATCAAGACTGCAGGAAAAGAATTTACTGCAACCCCGTACAAAAATAAGTTTTTATCGCACAAGAGAAAAGGTTATGCTACCCTTCTTTACTCAAGAAGACAATCTTACATTTTGTTTAGACGTTAAGGGTCTTTTGGAAAAAATGGGACTACTATCACAATATGATGCTAGTGATTGGCGTTTGTTTATTGATAGCTCCAAGCGTAGTTTAAAATGTGTACTTCTTCACAATGGTAACAGGTTTGGCGAAATACCAATCGCTCATTCAACTGAAATGATAGAAGAATACGATACAATAGTGTTGGTCTTACAGAAGATAAAATACCAGGAACATCGCTGGGAGATTTGTGTAGATTTAAAAATGGTGAACATCTCTTCTTGGCCAGCAAAGTGGCTACAAAAAATATCCTTGTTTCTTGTGCCTCTGGGATAGCAGGGACAGACAAAACCACTGGATTAAGAAGGAGTGGCCTAAGAGAGAAAACTTGGCTGTTGGGAAAGAAAACCTCATTGCTGAATCTTTAGTTGAAAGAGAGAAAATCATCTTACCGCCTCTACATATTGAACTAGGCCTAATGAAGCAATTTGTAAAGGCTCTTGCCAAGGATGGACCATGCTTCGGCTACTTAAGACTAAAGATGCCCCATATGAGTATTGAAAAACTTAAAGCTGGTATTTTTGAGGGGCCACAAATCAGACAACTTACAAAGGATCCTGCTTTTGTCGAGTCAATGAATGAGATTGAAAAAAATAGTTGGATGTCATTTGTTGAGGGCATAAAAAATTTTCTAGAAAATCACAAAAGTGAAAATTATATTGAGCTGGTAAACATTATGCTCAGTCACTTCAAATCCCTTGGATGTAATATGAGCACAGAAGTTCACTACCTACACAGCCACTTAGACAATTTTCTTGGAAATTTAGGAGACACAAGTGAAGAACAAGGTGAAAGATTTCACCAGGATATAAAAACAATGGAAGCTCGCTACCAAGGAAGATGGGATAACCATATGATGGCAGATTACTGCTGGTGCTTAAAACGAGACTGTTTGAACAAGGTGCACTCAAGAAAATCGCGCAAAAGAAGCTTCCGATGTGTTGAATGATGTTTTTATGTATTTTTTATTTTCAATTTGTTTTATTACAGTAAAAAATTTTAGTATTTGTGTTCAATTGTATTGTAAAATTCTGTTGTGTTTGTGGGTGATTTAACAGCCCTAGAAATAAATCAAGTCCTTACATTTAGTGGATTTTATTATTAATATAATATTCCCATATCATCATGTAGAAGATTTTTTTACGTGAGTAAAAACATATCTATATCTTGAAAACTATAGCTGATAGGAAAAAAACTAGTGTCATAATTGGATTCAGCACCCCAATTGTTCTTTAAATCAGCATTAAAAGCTCCGGCACCAAAACCACTGTTGGCCTGTGGAATCATACATAAATACTTTTCTATTATAACGCTTAGCTTGAAAATGGAGCGGATTAATTTACTCTTTCCATACTTATACATGATGCTCAAATGCTATATATGATCATCAAATAAAGGGTATATCTCTAATAGTGATACTCGTAAAGGCAGTTGTCTAACTACTTCCGCTAAAAGCCATTTGTCGTACTCGCATAACAAAAGATAGAATGATACGAAATGGAATGACAATGGGTTATCCTCTCTAACTGGGAACCTAAATTTTACTTTACCACTTCCTATTCCATGAAGTGATCTGTAGCGAATATCTCTTCTTGTTTAGACGTTTCATTTAATGGAACTAACTGCATTCCATTTTAGTTCCTGGTAATGAGAGCAAGAGAATATCGAGTGAGCTGTATCCATCCCACCTCTGCCTAACAGCTATGGCTCTTACTCTGTTCCTAGGCATAATTACTTAGAGTCCAATCGCCAACTTCAATGAATACTGCATGAGACAAGGATGGCACTTTATCTAGTAGCCTTTCGTGATTAGCTTCGTCCAATATTCAGCCAAACCTGTTCATTTTCATACATGTTTAGCTATTAATATCTTTACGCTCGCAAATATTTGCATCCATGTTTGTTTAAAAAATTATCGTCTGCCCATAAAATGTAACTTTCATATTTTTTGAGCTCCGCCATCACCTAACAACATCAACCGGGTTCATTAATGGGGTTATGCAGATTTTCCTTTTTTCCACAGCTTTGCACTCGGTTTACAAATGGAAAATTTGCATGTAACAATTGTATGAATGTATGTAATTAAAACGGTGTGAAACTCATAACGACAGACCGAAGAACGCCCGCACTTTTTCGGAGGCCGCAATGGGGGGCCGGGGAGGGCACGAACGGGAGGTAGAGGAGCTTTTGCAATGGAGGCACCTCTTAAGATGAAGAGGAGGAGTGGATTTCAAGAGTATGATGTTGATGACGCTGGATAGCGAAGGGCTTCGAACTCTTCGAACGCAAACTTGTCCTTGCCCTTCACCCTTTCATTCGCCATGTGAAGCTTACGGAAGAAAGGGAGTCTAAGGCAGAGTGGAGAATATCAAGAAGGAACGATAATATTGGGCCGAATTCTCCTATTCCTATTCGTCACCATGCTCTCTAGGATTCTTTGCAAAGCACCATATTCTTCTTTTTTAACATGTTTTCAAAACTTAAAAAGAAGATAGTTTCGTCATTTTCTCACGATTAAATACCGAAATTATAAGAGGCGGGGTGAGTTTCTTTCGTGATGCTTGGAATGGGTATTCCATAGGAGGTGAATGGCACCGAAAATTCACAGACCAAGGACCAAATTGTTTTCTAATGATCATCCATGCTTCTAACAAAAGATAGGACTTATATTGGTAATAGGTAATATACTGACTTATCTTGGAACAAATTTTTTTCATTAAAGCGTCCTTTTGTATAGTTATTGATGTCTCGGCAAAACTTTTTCCTTCTAGAAAACGAGCGATTCAGCTATTCTTTTGTTTTACCTAAAATGACAAATTGGAAAGAACCTCCGAGTAAAAATTGTTAAAAATATTGGTGATTTAAACCAATTAAAATCAAAATGGAGGTATTCGTATTACAGATCTTAAATTTACGTACGCACTAAAGAGCATTTTAAATATATTTGTACTCATTCACATTCCGATATTATTATTTATAAAATGTACATTTTGGTGGTAATTATATAGGAAGGTAGAACGAGAAGGTAAGGTCTTTCTTATTTTTTGTTATTTCAAAGTCTCTTAAATATTCATGATAGAATAATTAGTAAACTCTACCTATAAATGATCAAACACAATTTTTTTGGACAATTTAATCCGTTTAATAAAGTGTCATGAAAATGTTTCAGGTAGCTGATAGGATTCGGCAAGAAGTTTAGGCATGTGAAAGATGATGACATCGAAAATGAAAGATCTTATGCATGTATTATAATTATTGAGTTAATTATTTTAATCCTTTAAAAAGCAAATTAGTCATGTAAATGCAAACTACTCTTACAGCCTTTTAGAAATAACTTAATCATTCATTTTGTTGCATGGAATACATCCTAGCACTTTTTTTCTTATATTAGAGTCTATCGTTTAACTTTTCTATACATTTTATTCAAGATTCATTGACTTGATTTATTTATATATTTGACGAGTAACAAAGAGCTTTCAGACTGCGCATTAATAATAAAGTTATTTTGTAGTATATATAACATTAAAAATAGGTTTTGGATGAGCGCGTGGGTCATTTCTGCCCTTTATGGCCTCATCCAGCCAGAGAGGTCCAGGCAGTTCACATCATATGAAGTTGTTTTCAAAATTATACCAATCCTTTCCCTCCACCTATTTCACTTGCCTAACGTTCACCATTCTATTACCGTCTTCAGCATTTCATCGCCAATCAAAACGCTGAGTATCCATCTTTCCTGTTTCCTGCAATTTCCCAACAAACCTCTTACCTCTTCCACCATAGTTAACATTTCTTCACTAGATTCCCTATCCGAACATTTTAACTTTACCGTCGTTCCCCACATCTCAAAATCCTCCAATCTACGATTAATGTCTTGCTTGCTAAGAATATGTCAAAGAAGTCTTTCAGTATTTCTTTTATTATTATTTAGTTTCACCAAGTTGCGGTGAAAATGTTTCCCAACCTTCGAAAAATAATGTACTTAATAATGATAGGGTATTTCAATCGTAGTTTGAAAAGGTTTCTAGGGAGCATTGTTACGAATAGCAGTATTCAGCAGGCGTTCTATATACGTTGGGGTATTACAATTTTTACAAGAGACCACCTACATTGTTACTTTATTCATAAGTTATGTTGTAATAGAGTGAGGCTTTAGAAATGAGTTTATATTATTTTGTTAAGAAGAAATATTTCAAACTCTGAAAAGAAGTTTGTAGATATTCTTTAAAAATAATAAAATTATATGCCACTGGCACAATTACGGAAAGTATGATAAAGACAAGGAATATTTAACTTAAATTGGAAGAAGAAGGGTTGTGATTAGCATAGGTCGCTATTCCACGCTAAAACTCGTTGAAAAATCTGAGAAAAATCGATCAAATCACGCATAAGCAACGTTGTCTGAATGTGTTAACAAAACTTACAATAAAACTTGCAATTCCATAAAAAAATCGAACATTTTTCCTAAAATAAAAGAAATTTCCTTCCGATGTATTCTCCAAAACATCGAAATCGGTAATAATAATACAAACCTGAAGAATTTTGCTCTGACATTATATGGTTAGTCTCTGAAAACCCGTATCCGGTTGAAAATGCCATCGAATGGAAGAAAAAGTTTTCTTTACAACCTGAAGGCCAATCGCTGCAATGAAAAAAAATGTTTAAATGAGAAAGCGAAAATAGAGGTAATGCTGATATTTTTTACCAATGCGATCACAAATAACTTGGTTCAAAGGCACGGTCATAATCCAGCAGGCACACAAGGTTCAAAAGGAATCGTTAGTTACCCCTAAGGATCCTCAACCTAATATAGAGTGGGAGAGAAAGTCACCAAAGGATCTACCAAAGGGTATCGCGTTGATTATACAACACAGAACGAGTTTACAGCGCTCTTTCTATCAGCAAATTTCTGACTGATAAGTGTATTTTAGTAATGAAACGCCTTCTGTTTTAACGGTATTCAACACCTTGCGAACTTTGCTCATTTCCGTAAATGAAACTAGGTTTGAGGTGAATACGTTTATGTACATAGACAAGACTAAATAAAATTGGTGGGCCTACTTAAGGAGTAGTCAGCATATGGCATGCGAATCTCTTCGAGGAAAAGAGAGTGAGAGTAATTAAGGATCTCAGGTTTTCCCGGCGTATGGTATTCAAGAATTTTTCTCGGGTTTCCCACCGGGTCAGGTTGATGAAGTGAACCGACGTTTCGAAGGCTGACTCTACCATCGTCTTCAGGGTGAAGTGAAGTCACTTCACCCTGAAGACGATGGCAGAGTCAGCCTTCGAAACGTCGCGACGCCGACGCGTCGGTTCACTTCGTCAACCTGACCCGGTGGGAAACCCGAGAAAAATTCTTGAAGAATAAGAGTACCAACCAATCAAAAAAAAAGAGTCAATACGTTTTGAAAATCTTCGAACGACTATCTGAGCGATTTGAATATGCTTTCCATAGAAATCTCCTCAGTTAAAGTATTAGTTTTCATGTATGACAGGGAAAATATGTATCTTCATTTTTATACTTCTCACTTTTGACTCACTTTTCTGTCAAGTAATTTCTGCGAGTTTTATTACTCGTGGGCACATTCTGGATGCATCAAATGCGTAAACATAATATAGTAACATCAATTGTTTTAATAGAATTATCATATTCAATACAAATAAATGGGGTAATAAACAGAAGAATAGCAAAGAATATTGATAGCTTAGTTATTTGAAGTGCACTGATACGATTGTTAAAATAGAACGCTGTTATATTAGCGGAAGTTTTGCATCGGGAAAAAAACAAAGAAACTACCCAATTCCATATTTAAAATATATTTGAACGACCTAGATTTTGCCGCCATGCAATATCATCAGGTGAAAATACATTCGGCAGCAAGCTCTATATGTGCATTCTCTTCCTGGAGAAGACTGTGGCATTGGGAGGAGCGGGGAAAGGGAGCAGGTGACTGCGGGTTGGAAATGGAGGAGCTTAGACTAGGTCGATGTGGAATTGAAAAAACTGTCACCCTCCGTTCCTTACAGCAATCTATTAACAAATACGGACAACTGTGGTCTTTTAAAATTACTTTGCCTAAGAATTTATTTACTTATGATTTAAAAACTTTAAATTCTTTTATCCTCTATGTTAGTTTTGGCATTAAATATTTATTCGGGTCATCTGTGATGATTTAAACACTCTTTGAGATGTTTAGTAATTTCAAAATCAAAACATGATGCACACAAATTAAAAGGTGTTTCGGCAAAAATTCATAAAACTTCAAATGAATTTGAGGAGAATATAACGATGAGGGTAAGAAGATTTATGATTCATCTTCAGATATATTAAGCTGATGGAATATTACACTGATTTATCGGTATTTACGCGCGTAACTTTGATATGCTGTAATTCAATTTGGAAAATTTCAATAACACGGGAGTTTGAACATGTTAATGGAAATATATTTGAATCTCATTTGGCTGACATCTTGAAAATAAGGGCGGCTTTAGTATCAGCATACATGTTTTTTTGGTCAAAACGTCTCCGTCATATGATACTAATGCACGATATAATCGCTTGGCATCCTAATTAATACATTTATTTTGAGACAAATTTCATTCTACTCCGGTTTCCTTCAGCAATGGGTAAACGTTCAATTATTTCATTGAGTAAGAGTGCCATTTAAATTCTGTGCTATCATTAGCAAGATTTCGCCAAAGTAAAATATCCTACAAGGGTAAATCTTTTATTTGAAACACTACTAATGAGTTTTCTTTAAAAACTGCAACCAAAATTTAAATTATTAATGAACACTAACATCCTTCAGGTGTCCATATCTAAATACAAATCTTACAAAATTTCGGCCTGAGACTATCAGCTTTTCCATCTGTATTCTGCCAAACATTTTGTCAGAAATTACTAAAAAGAATCCTCGCTGCTAGCTGGAAAGAATAGAGGAAATGAGGGCACGTTTTTTCACAAAAAGAAATACCGATGAAATCCTTGAAAACCTACAACTCCGAAGATCAGAGGGAGAAAAAAAGAGAAGGAGTGCAGGGGATTGACTTTTTGACTCTCCGACAGCACGAGAGAAAAGAGTAGGAATTGGCAGGCAATAAAGCGGTGGAAGGTGGAAACCGGGCAGTTTGCCACTCGCAAGAAAATTTCTTTCCCCCGGAAAGAACACACAAGACGTAGTACACCTCTACATTCCCTCGATGTTAGACGAGATTACCCCTCGGAGATATGGATAAAGAAGAAGTTATGAGGAACAGATTGGCTGAAAACTAAAGGAACCTGGGAGATAAAAAAATACACTTGGCGAGCAAGCATGATAAAGGAGAAATATGGAGAGATATGGAAGGGACAAGAAGGGAGAGAAAAGTTCTTTAAGTAGGCTCCCCTCGTGATCCTCCCGATTGACGACGTCCCGGTAAGAACTAAGTCCGCCGATTCTCACAATGGCAAAAGAAAAAAATCCATCTACGAGCAAAATGAGAAACATTATTCCGTTTTACCCCAGCATATCTCTTAACGTCTTTCGATATCTCAGCGAGTGCCGAAAATAAACTGTATGGGAAAAAAATCTTGAAAGGCATAAAGTCTATGGGGTCGCGGAACCTACATGAAGCTCTTAGAGGCATTTAGAAAAGAAAGACAGCGAATATTGTGTGTATGCGAATGGGGAGTAAAAAGTGGAATTTTTTTAAAACAATCGAATCCTAGACAAACTCTTCTAAAATCTGACCTTCATCAATTTTATAAGTACATTTTAGGTCGGTTATAAATTGACGTTTCAGAAGAACAACATAAAATATGAAATAAAGAAGTATAAAATATGATACAATCACCAGTGAGATAAAAATTGAATCCTGAAGCATGATAAATAAAATAACTTGAAACATTATTCATTGTTAGTTACATTTTTTTAACTAAAAGGAAAAAATTAAAATTGGGTAATTAAAATAAACATTTAATTATCAGTTCCATCCTCGGTTTCTGATTTATTTTATCATTAAGAAATGGTTAATTTTATTTTAACAAATCCTTAATGTGCATTTCTTAATTGAAACACCATTCCTTCGTTATGGTCCCAGTCTTACCTTCGTAAAGCATACATCTGACGGCAATAGCTGGCGTATGTATTAATTAAGAGTTATATTTTCACATTCAAAAAATATCATGTTAACTAAATTACCAGACATGTATTAATAGCCCAAATAAAATCTTCAAAAATATTTTTCAAAATTAAATATGACCTTGTACATCAGGTCACTGAAGCTATAAAAATATTTTGGGTCAAATAGATCTCTAAAGTTCCGTATGATGACAGTAATAAATTTATTATAAAATCTCTTCTAAATTTAAACATTTGATCTTTGAAAGACAAGGAACAATCTATGTTTCACAAGCATAACAATAATAGTGTATTGTATAGTTCTTGTATTAAAATGCACCATACTTTTTTAAATATTCGTAGACTGAATTTGACTTAAGGGCAGTCTAATCTGTATGGATAGCCCCATCATATTAAAGATGATAATGGATATATCATAATAATTACCCATAATTAAGTAAAAACATGTTAAAAATAACAGGACAAAGACAGAATCAACAAGGTCATGACTCTTTTAAAAGTACTTTTTTTTCGAGATTGCAAAGATTTTTTACGATCGCTGCATTAAATTTCGCAGTTATGTCAACTACAGCTTTCAGGTGGATCAATTATACGGTACTAAGTAAGGATGATCATTTTTCAATGTTAATCTTTCTGGTGACTCATTAACTTATTCGTGAAAACTGGCCGCATAAAAAGTGTGCATAAAAGTATCGGTAGCAATTTTTTCTTCCCATGTGCTTGAAGTGCTGAATTCAGACCATCACGTTTATTAAGAGTGCGCATGTTCGAAAATTGTATTGGCATTGATAAATTAACAGTGCACACACCATTGCCAGTGAAAATTAGACGATGCGAAAGATCTGCGTTAAACTCGTCCCGAAGGTCTTGACGGACAACCAAGAGCAGAGTTGAGAGTCTGCTTGCGAAGACATTCAGCAACGCCGTTCCGACGATTCCCCAACCCCGTTGCAGTCCCGAATTGGCACCAGCTGGCAATACAAGTACACTATTCCCAAAAGTGTAGTCCTTCCTCAAAGGACACCACCATTGGACCCTAAGTGCCGTCAAAGAAGCTTGCACGCGTACCCTTAAGGACCTTCTGAAATCCGCCGACCAGGGGGCCTTCGAGTCGTGAAAAAGCCTCTGGCCAAATTCTGTCAACGCATTGTACCAATATCTGAATTTTCCTGAATTTTTCTCGAGGCGGTTCATACAAACCGCGTACTTAGGATTACTTCAAACTCCTGAACATAATACAGCGAGAATGGAAGTTAAAGAAGAAAAATCAAACGTGATAAGTTAATAGTTAGTACAAATAAAGCAACGCGGGAGTAAAGAGGCCAGAAAGGAAGAGGCAGAGTAATTTAACTAGAGCGTCGAATTCTGTAGAGAGAGAGGGAGAGGCAATTCGCGGGGCGGACATGAAGCGGACGGCATATGCATGAGGGAGGTTGAGAGAATAAGAAGGAATTAGGGCGGTTACCGTCTATAAAGCACGGAGAGCAACTTTGCGGAATTACATCTGTGTAGTCCCTGCAGCCAAGTTAATGAGGCTGCGTGCCTACAATTTTGAGCAAACGAGATCCCAGACGAGGTGAGGGATGCGTACCCAAACTAGTCTAATTTTTATCCAAAGGCAGAGTAAATCATACATTCAGAGCTGGGAACACTTAATTAGCTACCTAGCCAATACAAGGAGTTAAGCGCATTCCTTAGGCAGGATGTGAGCACTGAATTCACTGAAAGAAATGCCTCAAGTCTCCAAGTATGGCCACATTTCCCCTTCCAAATGATAAACCAAGACTTCAAAATATGTTTTCTTTTCTCCGCTTTTGTAATTAATGCATCAGGTTATATTTTTTAGTAAATAATTAGACTATGCCAATTTTTTTAAAATCTATGGTATCTCAGCCCTGTAAAATATTCCCCTAGTACTGTTGTGCATTATGTTAAATGACAAAAATATAACTAAAAATGCATATATTCCTTTCACTGGCAATTATAAATGTATTTACAGGGTGTGTCCCGAAAGTAATGCAATTATTTTTTAAAGTAATTATTGAGCAGATTTGCGCAAACGCTTAAAATTCTTCTAGGTACCATCCTTGGGCCTCCCTCGCAAGGTCTTCGTCACGGCTGATTGGATCTCTTCTTTGGCCGAAAAAAGTGTTCCTTTCATGGCTACCTTAATCCGAGGGAACAAAAAGAAGTCTACTGGGGCGATGTCAGGACTATTGGGGGCTGGGGCAGCATTCGCACATGGTGTTTGGCCAGGAACACGCGGACTCATAGCATGTTGTCGTGATGGAGTTGCCGGGCAGCGGAGAAGACTTCTCCCGCCCTGATGACCCTTTTTCGGAGTCTTTCCAGCAAATTCACGTAGTAGGCAGCGTTAACTGTCTATTCTTGAGAAACTCCTTATGGACCACTCCTTTTCAGGCGAAAAAGACATTACTGTCGGTTTTGCTGGTTGACGTCCGCCCAGAGCGTTGTTCGTCGTGAACCTCTTCCCGGCCCTCCTTAAAGACCTTTAACCACCTCAAAACTTATGAGTAGAACAAAGTCTACGAAAGCCTCACGAATCATTTTGTTAGTTTCCTCAAGAGTTTTTTTCAGTTTAGCACAAAACTAAGTATTCGCGTGACGCTGCTCGATCGCCGATTCCGTTTTATTCCTGACACGATCGGCGCGCAGAGGTTTACAATAACTGACGTCCTGCTGCTTCCACAGCTGAAAGGGCACTGTAATTAATGTCACGGCACAGCTTAACGTCCTCCCCACCCACACCAAGTCAAAGTGGTTTCATCCTACTCCAACCAATAGATGCGGTGCGGAAATATTAATTACATTACTTTTTAAATGCACTCAGCACAACTAAGAACTTGATAAAGCTAGCAGTTCCAGGCTTAACTTTGTGGAATTCCTTCATGATGAGGGTAAAAAATAAGGAAAACTTTACACTTCCACACACTTTGAATACAATATGACCATGGCACACCTGATGATGATGATGGGCAGCATTGAACCATGGTCGTATTGTATTAAAAGTGTGTGGAAGTGCAAAGTTTTCCTTATTTTTTACCCTCAACTAAGAACTTTCCAATTCACCTTGACGAACGCACGAGTATATCTCTCCTGTGCCCGCTGCATACGCATATTAGTTAAAGGTAATGAAATATCATAATCATAAACTGCCATAGGAAGTATTAATATTGTTAATTTCTCCAAAGGGGAAAGTAGCAAAGTCTTATTTAAGATATAAATGTAAATTTTATTTTATATGGATATTCTAGAGAATATTATAGTAATATAAAAATATTTTAAGTAGAAATATGACTTTAACTATTTAGGACTAGGTACTTTAATTTGAAGTAAACATATAACGGCTATTTTACAAAAATATAGACACATTAATCCGGCAAACCATTTCTTTTATTTAAAAAATTGCATCATAAGTCTGGATGACATTTTGTTTAGTCAAAGTTAAAAATCTTTATAGAGTTAATTGATACACGACATTTGGATACCCCATCGCTCCTAATCTGGAGTTCCTCTACTTCTCTCCATTGAGCGCTGTTAATAGTGGGTGGAATGAAAAGTTGTAGAAGCAAAATAAAATCTAACGGATCGAATCGATTTCATCAAATCCAATCAATCTACATTAAGTCAAAAATCAAGCATTTCTTCTTAAGATACTAAAATTGTAAGTTTCACATTTCAAAATTTTTTTCTACATTTTATGGTACTTCTCATTTAAATGCAATATTTTAATGTGACTGAAAGCGATAATGTGTAACTCAACTGGGTATTTTAGCGCATTAGGAATCCTAAGCTGATTGAAAATGATTCCTTATGCCCTGGCTCAGCGTAGATTCCTTTAAATGGAATTATGGGAGAATAAATATAAATATAGACACTTAAGAATGACAGTCTACATCATTCCATTCCATGGGTTTTACTGGACACACGGACGAACTTCTACTTTATGTCTGTCTTTTTATGAGGACATATCAGGAATAAAAAGGAGACATAGAATATGTAATTCTTTGTGGGAAAAGCAGATCAAAAATTACATACTATATATCCTGTGTAAGATTTAATAAAAATTGATTTATCGCTATTTGTAACGTATTATCGTTTGTTGACCTATATCTGACTTTGATATTTTTTAAATTTGGTAGGTAATTAGTTCACCGCATACTAAGCCCAAAGGTGTGTGAAAGTCAAACATAGAAACAACCTGTACCACCTATGGTTTCCCTCAATGTTCTGGCCGCCTAAGAATCACAAGGCTCTGGTAGGACTGATGACTCGAGGCAAAAGAGTAATTAATTTAGAAATTAAATTGCTTGATTACGCCGAACAGAATCCTTAAAGGAATAAAATAGTTCATTGACCAGTGCCTCATGTTTAACATAAGAATTATCCTTATTGCGATGTCGGGATCCCTACTATTACGTCGAATATGATTTCATGATGAGAGCGCGCATTGAAGTTTAAATTATCGCCACGTGACGCCAAATATATTTTAAAGTGTATAATTCTGCGTATGAAATACCCTGATTTTATGGGACAATGAGGAAATAAAGGTTTAAGTTCTGTGTGTAAAAAAGTTTCGTTTTTACTATAAACTCTGCATTTGAAAGTAAATTTTAAATAATCTTATAACAATAATCGTAAATTACCGGCCGGAGAAAGTCTGAAAAATAGATCGCAAAGACGTTGGCGCTACAAAATTATCATAATGAACATTGTTTCTTTATGTATGATCTATAAACTACAGACTAACTTTTCAACCTAAACTATTTGAAATACGGATATGCATAGTAATATATTATATTATGAACGTGGAAATTATAAAGTAAAATTTGGATAATTAGTGCTGCAAAACATGGAAAATCGCAAAGCAAAACACTAAGAAATGAAATATCGAAGGCAAAGTGATTCCGTGATTGGAATTGGAGCAGCCAATTCGGGCAGTGATTTTAGCATGCAACCGTCGAACTAACCAATTCGGTCTCGTTACATTCATTCCAACCGTATGGAGAGAAATTGCTCCACCGCATTTCAAAACTCAGGTTATGTCTCCAAACCAAGAAAGTCGATTAGCACAAAGTACATAATTTAGAATGGTCATCAGTCTCCCTTGTATGTATTTGCGCGGAGTAGCCACTCAAAAAATTTTCATCACCCCATTCAAATCATTGAATTAACTTCCAAAAGGTAAATTATTATTGGTCGAGAACCACATCTATGGATTTATAAACAGAAGTAATCACCACTCGGCTCTAAAATATTACAAATGCATGCTTTACATTTTCTATATGAGGTCAATTCCAGTTGATGATGTTTTCTCCTGATTATGAGCTTCGGAGCGTCACGTAAAGTGTATGTAAGTTTCATTCTGCTACACAAATCAAACAGAAGTAAAAATTTTACGGATTAAGACCTAGGAATATTTGTTTTAATTTAAAAAATAAGTTTAATTCCTTTATTTAGTTAGAGTGTTACTTGAAATTTAAACTTGAATAATACATAACCTACATACATTAGAGGTTTTTAGAGAAATATGTCAACGAGGTGCTCAAAATATATCAATTATTGATCGGTAAATAAAATTTCCTTAAAGGTAAATATAAAAAAGTCATATTTAGTCAAATTGAAAGTTGCATTCCAAGTTAATGTTATCAATAATTATAGGATCTTTGTATATCTTTAAATTATTCACGCAGTAAACCAAAGTTCATTTGCATCACCAAAATGCGTTAGGTTATCAATTTCATAGGCTAAAAATGTATTCAGTACTTGACCTCAAATGGGTAGAGACACTCTTTCTGTTTTTCTTGAAGAAACTGAATTACAAATCACGCAAAACTGTGAGTATTCAATGATATAAAACGGAGTATAGGCGATCAATTCAAAACTACAGTATTTTAAATACATGCACTTTAGTGTACCCTATAGGATTATTCCAAGCATTAGTTGCTTTCAGTCAGCCAAGAGGTTGCAAGCATTGCTGAGTGAATTGGAGGTTCAGTGCGATAAATATGGGATGAGAATCAATATTAATAAAACAAAGGTTATACGATTTTCCAGAAAGAAAAAGGCTAAGCTAAGTATTAAAATAGGCGGGGAAAAAATAGAGCAGATAGAGCAGTTTACATATCTCGGAAGTGTTTTGGACCAATACGGTCAAAGTGGTAGGGACGTAAGGAGAAGAATTGCGCTAGGCAAGGAGGCTTTCTCAAGGAGGAGGGAGTTGATGACGGAGACGTTGAGTAGGGATGTTAAGACAAGACTCGTAAAAAATCTTATATGGAGAGTAGCTAGGTACGGCGCGGAAACGTGGTTGAAGAAGGTAATAGAAAGGAGAATGTTGGGCAAGCGAGTAAGTGGCAGGAACAGGGTAGGAATGTTGGACGGGATGAAGGGTGGAAGGACGTACACAGAGATGAAGAGGGACCTGATGTAGAATAGGTTGCTGGATTGGGTTTTGTTTGGAGTTACAATATGTTTATTTGATAGTTGTGTCCATCCAAAAACTTACCTTATCCGGTAGATTACCTAATAAATAAATAGGATTATTCTAGATGCAAACATTTCATTTTAACGGTGCCTGATAGAATGACTACGAAGCGTGGTAAAAGAAGGTTAGAAAATACATCACCAAGCCTTAGAGTGTAGTCCATTACCTGAGTGAAACCTTCCGATAAATACTTGTGTTGAATTAAAGAGGTCGACGAAAAAAGCTGGAACGTTGACTCTGATGTGATGTTTATTAATAATATCAGCGAAATAAATCATATCCGCTTGCCATGTGCAAATATTAAAACGACTTGATAAAATATGCAGCACAAACTTGTTTGCTAAAAAATTACAACCCTTAACTGTTCACTAAACGGTATTTCACTAAATATTTTCGGTGCCTCTAATTTTTTAAAGGAAAATTCACATTAAAGGTACAAAGCTTACGTAGATATTCGTTAAAGCTGTGCTTTCTCTACATCGTTGAATTTAGTCACACAAGAATTGAGGCAGTGGAATGAAGCCCCAGTTTATAAAAGATATACATTTATTCTCTCCGAGAAAGAGTCACTGGAAGGAAAGTAGAGAGGAGGTTTACTAAGAAAGAATGAAGGCAGGCAGAGAGACAGTATTTGAAGAAAAGACAATAAGTGAAGAAAACGTGAACTCTGATACATGTAGACGGAGACAGAAATAGTGAGAGATGGAGAAAGTTGAAGCCATAGGTAGGACGACTAGAGGCAAGGAAAAGGATGTTCTTCGATACGGAAATGGAGTAATGAGTCAAGGTTGGTGTGTGACAAAGGGGGGGAGGGAAGAGGAGACTTGAGCAGTCACGTTGAGTGAAAGATGAGAGCGAAAGGAAACATCCGCGGAAGAAAAAGACGGGGAAAGCTTCGGTAGACGAATGAGGAACATGGAAGGCCCAGCAAGAAAGTGGCAGTCGGGAATAGAACGGAGATTAGGAGCACGGAGAAATGAGTGTGGTGGTTAGTAAGAGGGTAGGGCCGGGGGGAAGAGAGGGTTTTGAGAAAGGAATATGTGGAGAAGTCGGAGTGGGAAGGGAACGAACTCTCCCTCCCGACAATGGAAGGAGGATGAGGGGTGCGGCAGGGTCAAAAAAATAACGATGATGTATCCTCCCGACAGAGTCGAGGGCGTTCGTGGAAGTGAGACCTGGGTGGGGGAGGAGGGGATTGAGGAAACGGTCGCTTTCCTCACACGGAATACCCCTTTCCTCAGTTCTTTTAAGTGGAAGGAAGTGAAAGAGAGTTTGGAGAGAGATGGCCTTTGGTGAGCGCATGGTTTTGGGAGGCAGCTCCTCTGATAACGCCCAAGCGACAGGAGGGAGCAGAGAAGAGTTTTCGTGGGCGAAAACCGGGACGGGAATGAGGTGAAGGTTTTTAAGAGCTGGAGGAGAGTAAAGGAGAAAGAGATTACCCTGAATGAGTTCATAACAAGGCCCGTGAGAGAGCCCGAGGGTGAGAGAGAGAGAAAGAATGAAAAAGAAGAGAATAGAGTGAAGGAAAAAGAGATTACAAAGCGAGTGAGGCTAAAGAGGTGAGAATGAAAGGGGCGGAGCTTATGAAGGATAAAGGAGGCGTAGTTCGGAACTTAAGAATACGACCCCTCCTGCATTTTCTTCTGGTGTTTCCACTCTCATGGTTTTCTACGCCCATTACCCTCTTTTTTTCAACTCCTTTCGTAAGGAAACCTATTATATATTCCGAGGTGGAAACAGAATTTTCACCTTTTGCGTGAGAAATCGCTCCTGCCGGCACTAATGCTCTTCACATGCCGGTAGAAAGTGGAAATCTTTAGACACCACGCCAAAGTATAGACACGTGAAACCCTTCGATGGAAAACGATATAAATTGAATGTAAACCCTTTTGAATACATAAGTCTTCTTTTTTATCGCACTAATTAGTGTGATAATTTAAAAAAAACAATCAGTTGACTTCCAATATCTCCATTTGCCATGTGTGACATTCATATACAAAAGGGGTTATTATTTTAATTTATGCTATGGATAATAGTATTAGGGTTCGAATAAATGTCCCATTGCACTTATTATGAACGGGGTTACTCGATTGAATCTGGAAACAAACAGCGTTAGGTTAAGATCTCAAACGGAAATTAAAACTACGAATAAGTGTTTAAGCTGAAAAAAAAATTGACAGCACTTTTATGCAGATAATATATTAATAGCATAAATAGGATTACAATGCAACAATTTCAGAGTGTAAAATCATTTGCCTTGACCATTACACTCTGATATTGTTGCATTGTAATGCTACACGTAGCGGATGACTCCGTTAAAAGTTACTGTTGCGGCATCTCCCGCAGTTTCTTGAAATTAAGCATAAATAGGATAATGAAACACCGATTTCATATTAAATAAACATCTACATCTATGGTTAAAAAGCCAAACCATGAGTTCTTCTATTTTTGTTAGTCTTAAATGCCGTTTAAAGTCAATGAATGTACTGGGTCTTCTAGGAACCTGCCCTAAATCCAAGAGAAAGGAATTGTCTGGGTGAACCTTTCCACGATTTCGGGCGCAAGAGAGAGGGTTCTCCACTCCGGCTACACTCAGGAAGGCATCCCACCCTCTCCCACCTTACTGATCTCCTGCCACTCCTCCACTTCCCCTTTGAGAAGACAAATAAGAGTGATTGAGGGGGTGCGGATGTAGTGGCAAGTTGAGGAATGGACCGAGACCGAACGAAAGGGAGGTGGGGTTCGTGAACCGGAGAGAAAGCTCCCAATGAGACATATTAAGCAAGAAGAGACAAAGGGAAAAGGTAAAGAAGAGATGAACGTAAGAAAGATGAGAGCGATGCTGGTAGAGAGGCGCGGACTTTGAGAAGAAGCGGGACAAGAAGGATTGCGAAGGGACGTAGGCCGGCTGAGAGGCAGAGGTGCGGGTGGGTGGGCGGATGCGGCTCCGGGACGGATAAAGAGAGGAGTTGGGGGAGAGGAGAGTGGCGCTAACGAGGAGCAAATGTGCATGCCTAGTAAGTTAGAAAGTTTTAATGGACATGGGAATGAAAATTTGTAATGTGATGGTCTGTTTATGAAGGGGAGATTACGAGTAGGATGCAGATATGAGAGGAGGGAGTCAAGAGGTGAATGCGGAGTGGTTTATAGGTTTTTTCGTCCATGAATGAAAGGAATATTCTTTTTTAGGCCTTGTATGATTAAATTCAAGGACGCGCAAACATTGCCGCAGTAAAAAAACTACCATAGATGTGCGCAGCAAGGGGTATTGCAAGAAGAAGCACTGGAAAGAGGAAATGCTTCGAGAGCGCTCTTCCCTCTGCCTCCAGTTTCGTCGAGAGGATATTTTTATCGCATCTTTTCCGCATAATGACAGCGTATGCCTTCAAAATGAAAACCGATAGCGTAAGGCAGGGGAGTTTCTTTCACTTAATGCAGTAAGAAATTTAAAATGTAGGTTTAAACATCTTTCTTTTGATCAAGAAACACTTTCAATTAATTTATGCATATTAGGTCCGTCATAAAAACTTCAAATGCATCAGGTGCTTTAAATTGTTCGTAAGTTTAGGTAAGAAAACTGCCGTGCTTATATTTTTCATTTTTTCTTAGAAAAGTACGGCTTACCGAGAAGAAGCTGCCCTAACCAACTTTCCTCAAGTTACTGAGCACCGAAGTGTGGATTTCGAATTCCTTCACCGAGGAGTTATCCTAAATCGTGCGTGAAAACGATGTCGGGGAGCCAAAGTGGTAAAGTTATCCCCATAACCACGTTCCTAACAGCATCATTCCAAAAGAGGATAATACGGATGTGACTAAGTTTACCCAGTTAGCTCCTGAATTTCTTGCATTATAAGGTAAAGCAACATCAACATACAACGCATGAAAAAACAAAGTTGAACGCGGTGGATGAGGGAACGAAGATAAATATGAGTACAATGGCAAAAATTTTCCAAGAAAATGACAGTTAGAAAATGATAAAAGCAATCTAAATGTAGTTAATTCCGACTTCAGTTTTTGGTTATTCTAATCATGATTACAGCTCTGTTTTTCGAGTAATTTCCAATAATTTGAACTCATTAAGGTAATTTAATAATCATATAAACAAGCAGAAATAATTGAAATACGAAAACATCAATTGAATTACAAGTAGGAATATTGATGGCACTAATTAAAAATCTATGTACAAATTGTTCCCAGTTAGACACCAATGAAGTTAATTTACATTCAATATTTTGTAGTCATAGATCATATTCAAATACTAAATGAATTATAGTTCTTACTACATATTTTTCGTATGTTTACTAACAGAAAATCTCGATCGTCAACAAAATGTGTACAGCATGTGCAAATATGATTCAAAGTGTCTGTGGCAAAAATCGATGTCACATATGAATCACCATAAATCACTATGCCATTCAGATCTTGCTGCTGCTTTCCATATGACATATAATAATGGAATAAATAATGAGAATTCGCAGCAGGTTAATAATATCAATATGGATGTCATTATTGAGACAAAGATTGTTTATATTTCCCAATGTACAACATAGACTACATTAAGTACTCACAATACACACTCATAAACTACTACTGTCGTTTATTTTACAGTATACATAATTTACTCAAAAATAAATGGTAAAATATGGAAATAAACAATATATATATATACACGAATCTATCTCTTATTGAATAAATTAAAGGAAGCATTTTATAACCGGAACGACTCATATATGTCTAACATCCTTTTCTCGACGGAAATCATACGATGACTATTATGGTTTACAAATGAATTTATAAATAATAAAATATGCACGTTACATACAATATCACGGACCATTAAGGACCACTGACAATCACTCTCATACTCCCTCTCTAAAATAATTAAAACGTCTTCTCTGCGGAAGAGTCCGTAGATATCTAGTACTGACCAAATGGCATTTGAATTGACCTAGTGTCAATTAACAATGTGTATTTTAATTTGAATTATTATAGCATTTGAATAATTTCATTGATATCGAATGATACTATAAAATATTAAAATTTTCATCGTCGATAAACTTTTTTTTAAAGTTGATCTACTATTGCAAGTTTGCTATTAATTACCGTCATCATTTTTTTCAAATTACCGACGATTCTCAATGTGGGAATTAACTACATAATCCTATCATTAAATTTTGCCCAAAAAATATATACGAGGCATTATATGATTTGATACTTTATATCCTGTATATAAATTTAATTGCACCCATTCACTGCACTGATTATTTGCAAATTTCATGTTAGATCATGCATAATTCGGCATTTCATGTAATTTACATTCCTGAAGCACTGAAATGTTCTAATGTATTATTTCGTTAGAAAGACAAATGATCTTTACAGAAATGTATAACAGTCGCTGGAATATGTATATTGCGCCCACAAGTGATAAGTATATTATTAGCGTGACAGTCCTTGTGAGCGCTGGAGCTCAACGGGCCTAGGAACGGAGCCCCATCGAACTGAAGCCGTTACACTTCCTGACTTCGCGTTAGGAATAGGCCGAGAAAACTCTTGAGACCGAGACCCCAGGAAAAATATAAAAAGAAAACACTTTTAAAGTCTCTTCTCGGGGGTATGCCAGCATATGAAGGAATCGGACGGGACGGGGCGGGTGGAGGGAAGATGTGGGAGATAAGAGTTGAGTCAAAGTTTCCGAGGCAAGCGTTAAGAGATGGATGTGGCGGGAGGTGAGGAGCGGGAGAGGGGACCAAGATGAAGAGATATGGGAAGATAGGAATGAGAGAGTGGGCGAGTTGGGAGTTTGACTTTGGGCGTGCGGAGAGTGCGAAGGCAGGAGCTCAAATATAGCGATGGATGTCTCCACAGTGGCGGAAATATGACGAGCCGAGACTTGAGTCTGGGACGGGAGGTGAGGGAATGAGTGAGGAGGAAAAGGAGGAGGCGAGTAGGGTGGAGGAGTAATGGATATCAGAGATGACAACAGGCAAAGGTTTGGTGGTGGGTTGGGAAGAATATGGATCATTATGGCCGCGGGTACACAAAGTGAAGGAGACAGAAAATATCAGGAAAAATGTGAAGTTTCGCATGGATCGGAGTTACCAAAGTGTTCGGGGATTTTCCCAGCGGAGTAAAATGAGTGAGACGATAATGGAATCAGCAACTTTATGCCAGGTCAAACCACCTCGAACTTTCCCACACGCCTAGGAAGGCCGCGAAGATTTATTCCCACATTTTTATCAGCGTCCTACGAGAGCCTAAACAATGGGATGCGCCACACAAAAAATACGGTTAAAAATTTTTTTGTCATTTTTTACGCGCAAGATGCATTTTTATATGCTTACCTGATTTTTAATTTGTTGGAAAACCCCAATAAAATTGCAATTTTAGAAGTATTTCTCTCGTTTAACAGAAAATTTCATGATTTATAAGCAAGTACGGGAGTACTTTTGCGAGAGAATCGTTAAATTTGCATTTAAAACCTTATTAATACAATATTCAACAATCAGATGAAGTTTCTCTAGATTAGAGTGTAGTCAATCAAGCTTATGAATTGATGCTCTTTTAATGCACAATACTTTTCCCGAGAATTCATCCCAAGACGTAATTTGGCATGTCGATAAACCAATACATTTATTCTTTCTAGTCGTTATGTAGTTAAATAACGAAGACCCAAGGTAACAAAAATTTCTTTAACCAAATATTTCTCTTTAGGTAGAGTTTGACTAGCACTTTTATATACAATATAGAAGCAATTTTTTATAATATAATTTTTAAAAAATACAGAAGCAATTGATAAAATTTAAGGTATTTGTAAAAATTAACAAATTATTTTGACTAAACTTATTAACAACTGCTGTACTATATTTCATTCAAACTTGATTTATCTATAAAAATAAAATGGGAACAAAATATATTGCATAATAATAGACAAATATTATTGATTATGAATTAGGTAAACGTAGTTGCAAATACATAATCACATCATCCTTTCACAAATTTATGACTGATGAATAAAAACTGGTATGGGTATGTCCCACCATATAATATAAGAACAAGCTCTGATCTTCAAGCATTTCTTGTTCTTTCATTCCGTAGAGTTCGAGTTTTCAGTGAATTGGACAGTTCGCGTTAAAAAAATTGGGTAATTCATCATCTATTCCATGCATTAAACATTTTCATGGAATGAATAACTCAAGAATTCAGAGAATTCTTCTCGAGAGCAAGGGATGAAAAAAACACAAAAACGGCTTTGCTCCATTAAATTAACCCCGTCGTGAAAATTTATCTCTTCCTCTCTCCTACTCCCAAATCCACTTGGCGAAAAAAGAAGCCCGAAATATTATTCCCTACGATACGACTGTTTACCAACGGTTTTCGTAATAACATATCTGGAATAAGAAATATTTTTTGCATCGCGTTATCGGATGAATACAGAAAGAAGAAAAGATTTCTTAATTAACAAGCGTGGAAGAAAAACAAAAGAAAATGGCTTTTGGGTCTTGGGCGCATTGGTAGCAGGGCCAATTCTTTGCCTTCCCATTCTTTAAAACGGGAATAGTTAGTATAAAACCAAAGGGTATTATTTCACCAATATTTTCATCTGAGGGCTCAATAAAAAATCAGCATATTAGAATCAAGGAAATTGATGAAAGAAAATGAGAAAAGATTAAGTTATAGAAGGGGTAAAATAAGTAATGTACACAATGAGTTCAGAGCTTAAATAATTACAGGAAATTCAATTGTGATATTTTGACTGAAAAATGAATGAAAAAACTAATATCCATAGGTCAAACATTTTTAGGTACCATTGGCCTTAATTTATAAACTATATTCATGATATATTTTTCCATGTTTTTCAAGGTAGTATTTCAAGCAAGGTTTTTAAGGTAAATATTCTGGACAATTTGAATAAAACAATCAAAACTCACCCGTGGTGAATTGATAAGCAAGTTAATGCAAGTGTATAGTAATAGAAAAAGATAATATTCCAACATTTACAAGAAAAAAGTAAACAATGGGCAATGAAATGAGAACCGAGCGGAGGAGATAAATGCGCTGGGTTGTAGAAGATGAAAAAATCAATTTATTTCAAAGAAAACGATGCTATTTGTTCTTAATTATAATGGAAAAAAACCATCCCTAATTGCTGTGAGAGGGATAAAGAGGACGATGTACCCCGGGGGATCGATATAAATGCGAAGAAATCGCGATCAAAAAAGAAGAAACGGCGAGAGGATGGGCCACACCAATTCTCTTGGCATACTCGTATCATTTCACAAGCGTAAGCGCCATTAGTCTTCCTCGCGGAAGAGATAAAGAAAGGGATTGGCAAGGAAGAAGTGAGCTGAGGAAAACATTCTTGAGCCCAAGTGTATTCTCTGAGGGCTTCGTTCCGAAGTCCTCGGAGAATACACTTGCGCTCGTCACACCTACCTCAAATTTCTCCTAGAAAGTCGTCGCCGTGAGGCCTGGTAAATTCTCACGAGTGTGAAACTCAGGAGAGACGAGAGAAGAAGATTTAACGCACAAAAATAAATGAATGATATTCTTCCAAAAACTCATACACTGTACCCCAGAGCCCCCAGAGTGAATAAAAATCCCGCACACTAATTACCCACCTCTCTCTCCATTTCTCTCTGCTGATCCTCCGTCTCCAGGGAGGAGGAGGAAGCGAGACGGGATAGGAGCGAGAGATTGGGGAAAGGGCGCTCACGTCGGATGCGGGGACTGGAGGGAGAGGGGAGGGTGGTCGGAGTGTCGAAACGGGTGCCCTAGGGTGGGAAGGAAAGGGGGCGTGGAAGGAGACGAAAACGAAATTTGATGAGAGAGACGAGGCGAAAGGCAAGGGGAGAGGGAGGGGGAAAGAGAGAGTGCTCGGCTCCGGAGCTCCGACTCACGAAAAGGGACGGGGAGAAGGAAATTTCAGGGAGAGTGAAAGCAATGGGGGAGAAGGGTGCAAGGGGGCTGCAGAACGGAAAGTAAACTGCGCGAAGAAGAGGAAAAAACGAGAGAAAGAGATAGTGTAGTAAGTAAGCATCTGGCTAATGGGAGGCATTGGGGGAGGGGGACGGAGATTAAAGAGTGAAAGAGATAGCGTCTATAGGGAATGGGGAGAGACGGTAGGAGACAGAGGGGGACGCATGGTGTGGGCCGATGAGGGCTGGTGGGTCAGGGAGGAGGAAGAGAGGACTAACTGCTTAAAAAGATACACGGAGGGGTGGATAGAACACTCCCATTACTGCCCTAAAAATTTGCCAAAATGGGCCTCTTTCTCTCCCTCGCCATCCCTTTACGCTCCTCGGGAAAAACCCCACCCCACCTCTCTCTCCCTCACCTCCTTATTCGGAAATTCGAAACGGTTACCGAAGGGGTATACACCCTCCCCGAAAAACCGTTCCTTAGCGCTTGTGTACTTGATCGAAGGAGAGGAGAAGGAAGGGTGGCTTGAGTGAGGTGGAGAAGGGAGTCCTTGGATGGGAGTGGGTGGATGGAAGGCTGTGAGGACGGAAAAAGGGTTTTGCAAGGTGGGGTGAAGGCAAAGCTTGTGTACATGTGTTCGCGTACATACATACAAACACACACATGAGAATATATACGCACGCACACGCCCCCACGCCGTTCGAGGGCCGGGGCTGGACAGACTTGTTCGAGTATCGGACATTTAAATGCGTGCAAATGAGGGGGCTGTATCTCAAGACAAGGAGGTGAAGTTGGCGAAGGGGTGGAAGGGGCGCCCGACCTCCTCCCTCTCTCCTCCTTCCCTTACCCTATTTTCCCTCCACTTCTCATCCATCTCACCTTTCCCTCTCTACCTTTCTCTCACCCTCTCTCTTCGTAGTTCTCCTCCCGGATCCTCCCTCCACGCTACCCATTCCCTTTTCACCCACGCGGCATGAAATATTCAATAGCCGTCGCAAAGGCTCAAGGGATAGGAGTGTGAAGAGTAAGGAAAGGAAGGGGGATGCGGCGGTGTGGGAGGGGTGAGAGCGGGTGGCAGAGAGGGAATAAAGGAGAGAGATAAAGGAGAAAGGAGAGGAAGTAAGGGAGTTGAGGAGGCGGTGTCTTTAAAGCAGAAGTGAAGTGAGTGAAAGAGCGAGGGAGAAGAGAGAGAGAGAGACGGTAGGATGGGGAAGGGGCAGGCGGGCGGTGAGAGTCTCGGGTGCCGTTCCGGCCACTCGCCGTCTCCTCCTTTTCCCTCACCCGACCCCTGAACCCTACAGAAACCTTAGTCCTCCTTTCTCTCCGTATTCCTTTCACCTCCTCTTCTTGGTATCTTCCATGTCCTCATCCCAACCCTCTGTATTCAGTTCTCCTATTGAGTTTTATTTGCGCCTCACCAGCAATTCCACGCTAATTTCATACTCTCTTTTCCCCCTAACACCTAAATCTCCTAATTCCCTATGATCGACAGACTTTCTTTTTATCTCCCACTCTCCCTGCCATCTGGTTTCTTATCGTCCGCTCCCCAGGCATCTCGTCCTAATGTCCGCCTTCCTTGCCATTTCTCATGCGGCTATATCGAGTTTATTGACGTGCCCGTCGTCTTCCTTTTTCCTCTATACTCTCTCGCCAATGTACCCAATTCTGTTCCCATTCTTCACTTATCTCTCAGTGCCAGTCGAATCGCTCGCTGCACAAATCTCATGCACATTCTTGAAACTTCGATCTAGGATAATAGTCTCTCTCAAACGGGTCAGCCACGCAGTGCCTATTCTTGAGTATAATACAAAAAGTTATCATAAAATCACAGTGGTATTATCACACCTAATCTCTAACTCAAACCCAGTTAAAATTTTCATGGGACGTGATTTTGAGAGCAATTTTTCCACATTTTAACGAGTCGACAGTCTTACTGTTTGCCTTATTTTATTGAACTGATAATAGGGAAAAAAGGCAGAAATGTTTTAATTAAAATTTTGGACTATAAAAATAATTAATCAAGATTTTTGTACAACGAACAAAGTTTTAAATATTAATTATGTCTACATTATTAAACAAACGTTAAGGAGAAAAAAGAGTTTTGATTTTCGTATAATAACCATAGGAGCCAACCCGCCCTAAAATGTAATTCTTCTACTGACTATTAATTAATGTGAATGAAATATTCAACTGAATTCAGTGTTTTTTTATCTTTCATCAATCGGAAACCTTAAAAAATATTTATGAAAAATTAATTATATGATTTTAATCAATAGGACATTAATAAATCGACAGATTTTTTATATCTTATAAATCGAGGATTCACGGGAATAACAAGAAACCACCTCAATTATTACTCCCATGAAAAATGCTGGACACTAGACAGAAATTGAGTCCTGGCAACTACGGGACTCGGCCGAAGCGGAAGTGTGTCGTGCCTGGCAGCGGTGGAGGCAAGGCTTCCGCGGTCGTCATCCCATGAATACCTAACAAAAATAAAATAGTAGCAGAAAAATAGCAGCAGCAAGACAGAAGTCACAAAAGAAGAGGAAATTAGTTGGAATAGGAACCTGGAACGTCAGGACAATGTTGAGGACAGGCAAATTAGAGAATATTAAGCGAGAGATGGAAAGAGGTAATATAGAAGTTTTAGGTCAATGCGAGGTGAGATGGAAGGATAGCGGGGATTACTGGAGTGACAATTATAGAATAATATACAGCGGCGGAGACGAGAGCCAACGAGGGGTTGCCGTAATATTAAATAAAGAGGTACGAAGAAGTGTAGTCAACATAGAGCAAGCAATAGATAGAATATTAGTAGTAGAGACTAAAGCAGAACCGACGAACTTGGTCATTGTTCAGGTATACATGCCACCGAGTAACCACAAGGAGGAAAAATTCGATAGGATGTACGATGAGTTAGAGGATATAATCGCGTGTGTTGCTGCAGAGAAACATATGATGTTGATGGGGGATTGGAATGCAACCGTAGGCGAAGGAAAAGATGGTGATGAAGTGGGGGACTATGGGTTAGGCGCGAAGAATGAACGCGGGGAGAAAGCAATTGAAACCTGCAGGAGGCAGGGGTTAGTCATCACCAACACACGGTTTAGACACCACAAAAGGCATATATGGAAAGTTGGAAAATACCAGGTGGCTCAGAAAGGTATCAGATAGATTATATTATGGTTAGGCACAGGGTTAGAAACAGTGTGATAAATTCGCACAATTTCCCAGGAGGGAATGTGGACTCTGACCACAATTTAGTTGTTATGAAATGTAACCCGTTTCAAGAAGATAAGGCAAGGGTGGCGGGTTAGGAAATGGAATTTAGAAGCACTAAATGGATTATTGAAGAAGGAGTATCAGCAGGCTGTAGAGAAAATGATGGATGATGATCAAGAGCTGAGTACTACCGAAAAAAAACGGGAATGTTTCAAGAAAGTGATGTCGAAAGCCGCTGAAGACACTATAGGAACCGTTAACGGAAAAAGGATAAGGAAACCATGGGTCACGGATGCGATGATTGCAATAATAGATTAGAGAAGAAGATGAAAGAATGTAAACACAGAGTTAGGGAAAATGAAGTACAAAGAGTTAAACAATAAATTGAGAAGGGCCACAAATTAAGCAAAAGAAGAATGTTATATAACGCAATGCGTTTACAAAGTTTACAGAGGAAGGGTGATATTTGTGCGCTATACAGCAAGGTTAACTTATTATCGGGAAGTAAGAAGGCAAGATCTGTGTTAACAGTTAAAGAAAACTGGGGTAAGATAATAATTGAACCAGAAAAATCCAAGAGAGATGAAAGGAATATATAGAAACAATGTATGGTAGAGAACTTAGGCCGAAAAGGATAGAAATGAAAAAGGAACATGATGTAGCAGAAGATACTTAGGTCCAGGCATACCCGATGAAGAAATAGAAAGGGCGTTAAAGGAGATGAAAGCAATTAAGGCCGTGGGGGTCGACAATATCCCTGTAGAACTGTTGAAATGTTTAGGAAAATGTGGGAAGGAGACTCTATATGGACTGATTCGTAGTATCTATGAGAAAGGGATCTGGCCGGAAGATTTTGTGAGATTAGTGTTAGTTCCTATTCCGAAAAAGGTCTCCTATTCCGAAGGGCTACATCATGTGAGGATTACAGAACAATAAGTTTCATATCCCACGCAGCTAATGTTATTCTCAGGATCATCAACAAAAGGATAGAAAGTAAGGCAAATGATTACTTAGGTAATGATGATCAGTCAGGCGTCATCTCCTAAATATATTTATTCGCGAGATTGATCAGAAATGAATTATAGTAAAAAGCCAAACTCTATGTCACTACAACGAAACCGTATTGATTTAATTTTCATTTTCTACCGATGGTACAATTCAACCACTTGAGATGTGTTATCGGGAGGGTGTGAAGATTAGCAGAGACTTAGAAAAAGAATTGCTTTAGATAAGAAAGCGTTTACGAAGAGATGGAATTTGATGATAGAAACGTTAAGAAAAAAATTAAAGAAAGGGCAAATAAAAACGTAATATAGAGCGTTAGTTTTGTATTAACTTGTCCGGAAAATACCTCACCGAGGCAAGAAAATGTGCGTAGATTGCGGAGGCTTTTGATATGTGACTGTGGAAAATAATGGAAAACTAAAAATGAGGATAAAGAAAATTAAAAGGTGAAGTTCTAAGCATAGTACGATGTGAAGAAAGATGGTTATAGGGAGATATGCAAAGAAGGCAGGGCAAGTGGATATAGGGGACAATGAGAGAAAATGGAATGCTGAAGACGGTATTAAAGGGGAGAATTCTAGGAAAGCAAGGTAGATGGTGTAGAGAATTGGCCTTTTAGATGGAATAAACAGGATTCAAAAGTATGGAAAGAAATGAATACTTTTTTATACATAATTTGGAGTTTGGTGGTATTCTTTGTTCTGATAGTTTTTATTTACGTGTGTATCATTGAGTAGTGACAGGGTCTATCAAAAACTTACCCCAGCCTGGTAGACTACTATCATTAATAATGATTTTTATGGGCAGATTCATGAAGTATCATGACGATGAATGAATACGGCTGACTGAAATCGAGACAACGGCAATTTCCTAGCCCAATAATTGCTTATTTTTCCGCCCTCCCGCAACTTTTCCCTCCATTCCCAGTTTCCCGAACAAAGAGCACAATCAAAAGTTTCCGTGTACTCGCTCGCCCCCTTCTACTCCTTTGTTACTCTCTCTCTCTCACACACCCCTTCGGTTTTCACTTTCACCCCATCGCGATCACACCCACACTACACTCTTCCGTCTCTCTCAAGTTCTCTACTAATATTCTCCGCTCGATTTCTTGGGAGTCCCACTCCACCACTTCAATCTCTCCAATCCCCAGATGTGCTTAATTCAACGGTTTTTTCGTCATTAATCCTTCGCTCCCGTCCGTTTCTCTCCCCCGACTCCTTCGAAAAGTTTTTGCGAGTTCTTTGTCTTTCTATCTTTCCCATTCTCAATTCGTGATCCAGTCCCACCGCCTCTCCGATCGTTTTTATTCGCCGACCATTCACTATGTATCTTTTCACAGCTTATCATCCTTCTCGTTAGTGCCCCGGTTTTGTACGATTCTTTGCATTAGGAAGCTTAAACGCGCTGTAATTACACGGGGCTGTGCTGCCGTAAAAAAAGCAAGATATATTCTCGCCATTTACATGAAATTTCTAGTCATTCTTGGGCTATAATAAATGTTCAAGTATTACTGGCGTTATGAAAAATAAAATTTTCATTTCAAAAATGTTATCGCTCAAAACATGCACTATTTTGATGCAATTACTTATGGTTACGTCATTGTATGCTATATTGAGAAAGAGATGGCTAGATATTTCAATTGAATGAATAAACCAAGTTGAGATAAAAGCATAACTGACTTACGCTTCCTGTAAAATTTCAGTAACGACGTATTTAATTCTGGTCAAGATCTTAAAAGTTTGTGAACGTTAAAATTAAATCCACGTGAATGATATGTTTCAACAGATGGAACTCAAGTCATGTTAACTCTATAATAAAATCTAATTCCAATAACTTTTTCCCAGACTGATTGATGCCCTTTCTTAACTACGCTATCATACCACTTCGTCTTGCATATTGCCTCATAAATGGCAATTATTGGCAAAACTCCAAATCCTTGCCATTTTTCTAGTGAGAATCAGGAAGTCATTCTAAGCAGATACTTTTCTTCTCACACTCTCATAAAAAACTTGAAACTTCACCACACCTTTCAGTTTAAATAATAAATCACAAGTGCTAGAAATATCACGTTACCGCCTGCTTAATTTCAAAATTGGCTCCATAGGTATTTGTTTTTACTTCGATATCATTTATAATTTTCTCTTACATTAATCTTTTATCAAATTAGACTAACTAGATCGGACAAGAAAGTGGAAGAGGGTAAGTAAAGGAAAGGAGTAAGGCCACAGAAATACGCAATTTTTAGTGAGAATTTTCTCATCTTATCTGCCCTTAATGGCGTCAAGAATATGGCGATATAAATGTAATTGATCAGAGTCTCAAAAACGTTCAATGGAAATATATATTTTTGATCGTTATATTCATGAATATGCATTTATTCAAAACCGTAACACTACTGAGTGTCATTTAATTTATACTTATAGTATTTTATCCAAACCCCATGCATAATCTCTCCAAACGTATCCATAGTATTAATTTATTTTAGTATATGAAATAAAGTTCATATAAACTCATGTCTCTCACAGTGCCAATTTATTCCCCGAGTTTTTTGCTGTTTCATTTGTGATGTTAAAGTAGTAATAAAATTTTTTCTCTAGCATAAAAAGAATTAGCATTTAACATGCGTTTAACTTATTATTTGGTAAAGAGCAGCCTGTTTCGTCGATAATATTTTCAAATGTTTATTTTCAAAAATATTATAAAATATGAAAAATAAATTGCAATTAGAAGATAAATAGAGCAACTAAGAAGAAACCAACAAGTCTGAGTGTAAAGTTAACGGACCCGGTAGATTTATCACATATATACAGCGAAAGTTGACACGAATGGGGATTACCGTTTTTTCCAAAAAAAGTCTTCTTGCGTTGTGAAGCGAGGCAACTTGGGGTAGTTTACATTCTCGAAAGATGTGAGGGTCACATTACTGGCGAACACGCTGTCTTACCCAAACAATATGTCATTCTCTTTAAATCTGCCACTCTACAGCCAAGAAATACACACAAGAGACATAGAAAGCTGATATTATGCGCAATACTCCAATTCAGTCCCCGCACGGTTCCACCAGATTCAATTGCTCATTTTCCTCGAGCTATCTTCCCATTACCGGGGGCAATTGTATCCCTCTTTCGCGTGTATTTTGAAACAAAGCGTTTCCCCCTCGTATAATATCACATTACCGAATACCCTCCCCTCCCACTCCCATTTTCCCCCTTAGCCCTCGGAAAACCTTCAAGTTCATTCCGCTGGGAACAGTAACCCACACTCTTCCATCGAACGGATAAAAGAAAAGTTCTCTCCAACTCACGACTTGCGCACGATTCGCAAATAGGAGATGGTGGGTGGGGGAAGTTTTAAGTGGTCACATGAATCTAGAAAAGATAGGAAATATATTTATTCTTGCTGTGAGTGAGAGAAGGAGACAGAGTGTGGCGATTCAGTGAGACTTAAAAATAGGGGGCGGGAATATTGAGAGTAAGTGCACTTTTACGTTTTCGGTGAGGTATACTAGAGGAAATAATTACAGCAAGAGGGTAACAGAAGAAATTGGTACGGGAAAGGGAAGCACTGCATACATATTTTGGCGTTATGAAAAGCTAACCTCATTGGCGTATACTGCACAAAATGTGTGTAATTTTCGGTGTAGCATAATTCTTCTGGAAAAAAATGTGACCCAGGGAAACAAAATAGTAAAACTCCTGCTCTGCAGAAACATTTTCACATATTGTGGAGCTAATGGGTCACTAGTTCTGTCGTCATTCAGTCTAAATGGCCTTCTGCTGAAAACGCATTTTTATTTGAGCGTATATTCGTAACATTTGTCAAAAATTTGCAGTGCTAAATTTTAAACCAGCGATTATTTCAATAAATTAGAACGGATATTCTCAAAGTTTTGATAAGTATAGAACAGCTTTTGTACGTCCCACTATAAACCTTCACATTCAGCGAAGTGGACATGTTGTTACTCATAACTTATTTTAATTTGAAATTAAATCAACAGTGAATACCTTCATCTACGCCTTCATCTATCCTCAAAGACCTGTACCCCATCCTCAAAAATCACAACGTTTCGTCCAACCTTCTTCCTAAATGCCCTTCTGTTACCTTCAAACGGCCCGCCAACCTATGAGATCTCCTCAAATCCACCAAGCCTCTTTCCAAATCCCCTCCCACCCCCAGAATCACACCCACTCCGTGCTTGCGAGCTAGATGCAAAACTTGTCCTATTTTCACCACTCCACCCCTCTCCATCCCACCTTTTAACTCTCTCCCGCCCTTCCCCCACTCCTCATGCACATCTCAGAATGTAATCTATCTTCTGACTTGCAAACTCTGCCCGGCATTTTATATAGGCCAGTGCTCTACACCCCTGAACCTCAGGGTGAACAATCATCGCGCCTCATGTAATCCCTCCTCCCCGTCCGCGGGTCTTCCCATCCCAAAACATGCCTCCCACCACAACACCCCCTTCAACCACTGTTACAATGTTTCCGTGCTAGCATCCCTTCCCCCATCCGATAACCCTATAAAATTAAAAACAATGGAATTGGCATTTGTAATGTAATTGTAATAATAATTTGTATGGCTGTGTAAAGCCTATCAACATCCGGGTCTCAATGTCGTTCACTAAATGGGGGGGTGGGGCTGAGATGGATGGAGGTGGATTTGTTTCTTGCGAGGTGGTGGGACAATTTATTCATCCGCATACATTTTGTCATCCTTGTCCTGTGTTTTGACTTGTCAAGCCCTTATGATGACTTGGTGAGTTGATGCCTTGGTCATGGGTGTTGTGGGATCTGTGGATGAATTGTTAGTTTTCTGTGTCGCTTGTTACTATTTCCGCATCCTCCTTATTCCATCTCCGCTACCCTCTGGCCTCCCTTTCCCCCTCCATAACCTCCTCCTTCACCCCTCTCCCACCACCTGTTCCCCGCTCCGCTTTCTCCCCCTCCATATACCCCTCCTTCAACCCTGCCCCACCACCTGTTTTTTCCCCTCTCCCTCGTCCCATACTCTCTCTGCACCGCGTACCCTTTTCCTTAGTCATATCGTATCTTCCGAAGAAGACGGAGCTCAAGTCCGTCGAAATTATCAAGATAATATTGTGAGTGTTCTTTTTATGTGTTCTCGTGCTGTGTGTTACTATCTAAGTTATATATATATATATATATATATATATATATATATATATATATATATATATATATATATATACATATATATATATATATATCGATGATGCGGAAGTACTCACGAGAGCAATATAACTTTTGGACGGCACAATAGAACACAGAATAAAACAGATAACACGTAAAAGGACACTCACACTGTAGATGATTTAAGCTGTCGGCCTACTCCGAGGCCTTCTTCAGGCCAGTCTGACCAGAAGAAGGCCTCGGAGTAGGCCGAAAGCTTAAATCATCTACAGTGTGAGTGTCCTTTTACGTGTTATCTGTTTTATTGTGTTCTATTGTGCCGTCCAAAAGTTATATATATATATATATATATATATATATATATATATATATATATATATATATATATATATATAAAATAGTACTTATGATAATCAAGTTTTCAACTCCATAAAGACATAAATTACGATCACAAAAAGTACTACCTTCAATCAAAAGATTAGTTATTTGCTTTACAATGCAAATAAAACCGTGATAAATAGATAAACATAGATAGTGAAAGTTTAGAAATCTTTTGGAACAGCAAATGTTTAAATGTTAGTTGAATTATTTTTGCTTCGGGAGTTCCTGAAAACGTTGTCATTACTAATGGCTACTAAGTGCAACGTATACAGAGATACGATTCTCCACGTTACGTTACACTAAATAATTTTCATACATGTACATTCATTCATGTAAATTTATCTCTATTTTTCTGCATTCGAAAATTTCACATGTTTTCTATATCACACTATATGGATGTGTAAGCCCTTCCTACCTACTGCATATACATAAAAGCCCTGCTCGTTTGACTCAAATTCCCGCAAAGAAGTTAAGTAAAAAATGGATGGAAAAGGTTGTCCCTTAAAGATTTCTCAAAAATATTACCGAGTAACCTCTCGCACCATAGAAATTGCTAACAAAAAGAGAGAGAAAAATTAAGTACCCAGGCGGCCGCAAACTCGGAGAGCACAGCAGTGCACGCACCTACCTTTAACTGAACTTTATGTCTGCTACACCGTCTAACTTCGGCGACATACTATAAAATGAAACGGTGCACGCAGAAAAGCGACCAGGCTGCATGCACCCCGTAACTGAGCACAAAATGTATGGCTCTCTGTTCTCCTAATGTGATCATGCATGGCGTTAGCACTCCACTTAGGTGCACCAACCAAAAAAACAATGCCAAAATATTTCATAATTGCACTAGCATTTTTAAGGAAATAGCACGGGCGTAAATAAATTCTGTCACCCGATGGACGCCCCTTACTCTCATTTTACCTTAGCTACCCCGTTTGACTTTGACCAAAAATTCAAAATAGCGCTTACTTAATAGTGAATTTTAACGTATATGATTGCATGCAAACTTCATACTCCTTATTCATGTATACGGAGTAAAGATATGGCAATTGCAAAAATACAAATTGATATTAATGCGTTTATTGTTAATGACCGGGGGAAAATACTTTATAGGGCAGACACTATAAGTTTATCAATAAACTTGAAAATAATATATATATATATATATATATATATATATATACATGACTACTTGAATTAAAAAATATTCTTATTCCGAATGTTTAATTTCGAATTGTTTAGTTGATTTAGGGTTAAAAGAGCTCCATGAAGAATGGAAGTAATAATTGTAGATTTATTTTTAGAGTTAGATTTAATGAAATATTTCTCAACTTGGAGAGAGAATCCATAACCTTTTGTATTCAAATATATATTTCATTCACATTGATATATCTAAAAATGGAGCCTTCAAACTTTTGGGGACGACTAAGTGAGTTTAAATATTTCGGATTTGAAGCTTTCTCAAACTTGCAAAACTAAATCAGCATATCTCTCAAGCACTCACTGACCATAGAGGATTTTCTTTTTTAGCAGGTAGTTCAAATCACAGTACCACATTTCCGACCCATGAGCATCTCCTGCTCCCTTTCCTGAGCGAAATTTTAAATAGTTTTGACAGAAAAACGTTGTGTACATCAGGATAACGAAAGGGAAAAAGAGTAGTTAAAATTGGCGCAAAATAACAAATATTTTACATACTACAAAATCGTGCTTATAACTAATGGTAAATCGAACGGTTTACATTAACACGAGTATACAAGAGGTGCTATTCTGTAAGACCCATTGAATTTCCCTATTTTTCTAATATGCAGCAATTGCATTTTTGCCATGAATTAGACCATCATTTATCCTTTCATTAAAGGGTTGTTGGAGGAGAAAAATATATATTATTTAAACTCTTTAAAAGAATTTGAAGACATAGCCATAGCAAAATCATGAAATAGGTAAGCGAGGACAATCCACAACCTTGTTGAAATATACAACCCATAGCTATTATTCTATATTTTCATTCTTTGGAAATGTGGTCACGTGAACGTCCAAGGTTCGAAAAATAAATACAATACGAAAAGTATAAAAATGATTACGCGGCTCACGTCGAACTGCCCATTTATTAATCTGCACGGATACCTCAATTTCCTCCTTCTTTGGCATGCCGATAATTAAAGAGAGTACTTCTCCAGAAGGTACTCCAATTTTGATTATATTTTTCCGTTCTTCAATCGCGTCAATGCATCATAGTATTAGGTTACGATAAAAGTAAAGGAAAACCACATCCTGGCAAATATTTATAGGAAAGGCCTCAATTCTAGTTCAAATTGTTACACATGAAAAAGAATCTTAATAAAATTTTTAGGAAAGACTATATATTAAAAATGGTTCAATTTATTGGCAAAAATAATATTCATGCAACTTTGGGTAATATTAAAAATATAATATTTCTGGCAAAAAAAACATTGTAATAATATTTGTTCTACAACTTTTTGAATAAACGCCACAATACATGCGTGGGTTATGTATAAATATATAAGACTGCCAATGTTTACAAATACACCACAAGTTTAAGAAATAATTGTGATCCATTTATCAATCTAAATCTATACATTTTTGTATTTAAATTAACTTTTTTCAATTAAAATAAGAGAAATCGAGAGAAATGTCTCCACATGTAATTTTACGTATTTCTATTTCAGCGTATATAAAATTCTTATAAATATTATGGCTTTCTGAGTTAAGCTAATCTAAGCTTCACCTAACGAGTCTGATAGCTTGTTTAATCCTATCAGAGAATATCGCTTTAGATGCTTAATAAATGTCCATCGAAGATTAGTTCTTAAGTTTACCGTCAATTCCCCTAAAACCTAACACGAATTAATTTTATTAAAAAGATCAATTATCAAGTGTTAAAATAGTACGGCGAAATTTGATTTAAAAATATCTACTCTCTTTATGCATAATGCTACCGTCATTTATAGAGATATTACCTTTATTTGGCGAATAGAAGGAACCCCAACCCTTTGCATGCTCTTCCAATTCAATTCATGTACTTTATGATCTTCAGAAAACTCTTGAAAGAATCACCATGTTATAATTCACTTTTGCATTAATATCACAGGCATACAAAAAAGTTTTTTTTGGTGCGGGGAATCATTCTGTTGGTTTTAACTATATTTGTAGAGCTGAATCCAAATATGAAATCCGTTTTTATTTAACAGCTCTACTTTTTTAGATATGGCACATCTTACGATTGGTTGTTTTAATATTTGATATATTCCGGAAAATACTTTTCAAAGTTGAATAAATCTATAAGTAGACATGGGAATATATGGTAAAAGAAAATAGGAAAAATATTACAGACTTTTTGAAACGTGCACACTTGGGATATTTTGGTGTTAAGCTTGGTGACCAAGATGAAACATGGGCACCGCATTTTGTGTGTAAAACATGTACTGAACATCTGCGGCAATGGACAACAGGACAAAGGAAAAGTCTAAAATTTGGTTTGCCAATGGTTTGGAGAGAACCTGTGAACCATATTGACGACTGTTATTTATGCATACTAAATGTTTCGGGAATTAATCGAAAAAATCGCCACAAGTGGACATATCCAGATTTGCCTTCAGCTAGACGCCCGGTACCCCATTCAGAAGAAACACCGATCCCAATATTTCAGACGTTACCAGATATATCTAAGGAAGAATTTGAGTTATTTGAAAACATTTCTCATTCTATTGACGATAGTGGCAGTGACTCCGAGGGGGTATCAACAATTCCTCAACTATTTAATCAAGATGAACTAAGCGATCTTGCTAGAGAACTGAACTTATCGAAGGAAGCATCCGAACTACTAGCATCAAGACTGCAGGAAAAGAATTTACTGCAACCCGGTACAAAAATAAGTTTTTATCGCACAAGGGAAAAGGATATGCTACCATTCTTTACTCAAGATGACAATCTTACATTTTGTTTAGACGTTAAGGGTCTTTTGGAAAAAATGGGACTACTATCACAATATGATGCTAGTGATTGGCGTTTGTTTATTGATAGCTCCAAGCGTAGTTTAAAATGTGTACTTCTTCACAATGGTAACAGGTTTGGTGCAGTACCAATCGCTCATTCAACTAAAATGAAAGAAGAATACAATACAATAGCACTGGTCTTACAGAAGAAAAAATACCAGGAACATCGCTGGGAGATTTGTGTAGATTTAAAAATGGTGAACATCTCTTCTTGGGTAGCAAAAAAGGCTACACAAAATACCCTTGTTTCTTGTGCCTCTGGGATAGCAGGGACAGAAAAAACCACTGGATTAAGGAGTTGCCTAAGAGAGAAAACTTGGTTGTTGGGAAAGAAAACATCATTGCTGAATCTTTAGTTGGAAGAGAGAAAATCATCTTACCGCCTCTACATATTAAACTAGGCCTAATGAAGCAATTTGTAAAGGCTCTTGACAAGGATGGACCATGCTTCGGCTACTTAAGACTAAAGATGCCCCATATGAGTATTGAAAAACTTAAAGCTGGTATTTTTGAGGAGCCACAAATCAGACAACTTACAAAGGATCCTGCTTTTGTCGAGTCAATGAATGAGATTGAAAAAAATAGTTGGATGTCATTTGTTGAGGGCATAAAAAATTTTCTAGAAAATCACAAAAGTGAAAATTATATTGAGCTGGTAAACATTATGCTCAGTCACTTCAAATCCCTTGGATGTAATATGAGCACAGAAGTTCACTACCTACACAGCCACTTAGACAATTTTCTTGGAAATTTAGGAGACACAAGTGAAGAACAAGGTGAAAGATTTCACCAGGATATAAAAACAATAGAAGCTCGCTACCAAGGAAGATGGGATAACCATATGATGGCAGATTACTGCTGGTGCTTAAAACGAGACTGTTTGAACAAAGTGCACTCAAGAAAATCGCGCAAAAGAAGCTTCCGATGTGTTGATGTTTTTATGTATTTTTTATTTTCAATTTGTTTTATTACAGTAAAAAATTTTAGTATTTGTGTTCAATTGTATTGTAAAATTCTGTTGTGTTTGTGGATGATTTAACAGCACTAGAAATAAATCAAGTCTTCATATTTAGTGGGTTTTATTATTAATATAATATTCCCATATCATCATGTAGAAGATTTTTTTACGTAAGTAAAAACATCTATATCTTGAAAACTATAGCTGATAGGAAAAAACTAGTGTCATAATTGGATTCAGCACCCCAATTGTTCTTTAAATCAACAACAATAGCTCCAGCAACAAAACCACTGTTGGCCTGTGTATTTCATCTCCCGTATTTACATTAATGTATCTTAGTGGCATGAGTTGAAGTATGGTAATCTGTGAATAAACAGTGCTATCATAACATTTAGCTAAGGTAATCTCTTATTAGAATAATCAACATCTATCATGTATACTAGCAGGTATTAACCTTGAGTATTTTTATTTATAGGTATACCTGACTCAAGTTCCCAATTTAATACAAAGGGAACTGCGCCGTTCCACCGCACTTTAAAAGTATAGTATTAATTTTTTACTATTCTTAGTAAAATTTAATAATTTCACATCGAATGAATGTATTTACATACAACTAATACATAAAGTAACCGTTCCACTGGAAATAATTATTAAGGTTGAATTTAAAATCAACAATCACAGTTTAATTCTGTAAGCCTGCTTCATTGTTTGATGGTAAAGGAGCGGTTAATAATCTAAAATTGACATTTTATATAACAGCATTTTATGTCATATCTGTTTTTTCTGTGTATGTACGAGGTGTGTTAAAAAATAACGAGAATTTTAATTTTTCGGACAAAATATTTATTTATTCTTATAAATTGATATTTTCACCTTAAAAATAGCCCCATTGGAGATTATCCACCTGTGCCAGCGCTTCTTTCAATCCCCGAAACATTTATCAAACTCGACCTCTGAGAAGCCTTTAGTTCTTTCGGCGATGCGCTTTTCATGTCATCTACGGCTGTAACACGACGGCCCTTCAAGGTTCTCTTAAATTTTGGAAATAGGAAAAAGTCACACGGAGCCTGGCGAATATGGAGGCTGGGGCATCGTTACAGTATTATTTTTCGCCAAAAATTCACGAACAACCAATGAAGTGTGAGCTAGTGCATTATCGTGGTGCAAATTCCATGAATTGGTTTTCCACAGATCCGGCCGTTTTTTTCGGATTGGTTCACGCAAATGGCATTGAACTTGTAGGTAGGACTTCTTATTGACCGTTTGACCTGACGGCAGGAATTCATGATGAACTCTGACATTACAATCGAAGAATACAGACAGCATAACCTTCACGTTCGACCGCACTTGTCGAGCCTTTTTCGGTCTTGGCGAGCCAGAATGCCTCCACTGAGAAGATTGACTCTTAGTTTCAACGTCATATCCATAAAACCATGTTTCGTCATCTGTTATAATAATACGTTTCAGTAATTCTGCATCGTCGTTTACTTCATTTAGTGACTCCTGAGCAACTTCCATTCGCCGCTGTTTTCTTTCACTTTTTCCACGTTTTCATCGATTATTGATGTGCTGGGGCGTCCAGGGCGTTCGTCAACTTCAAGGTCTTCACGGCCTTCTTGGAAAAGCTTATACCACTCGTAAACTCTTGATTCACTCATAGTTGACTCATCATAGGCCTTTGTTAACATTTCACACACTTTGATACACTTTATTTCAATTTTTACGCAAAATTTGATATAAATTCTTTGAGCCATTACTTTTAACAAACGAAAATCGCCGAGCTCATAAAACACGTCTTACCTTAGTGGCTGTCACAGACAATGAAAACAGCTGAAAGTTTTATCATACTTCAGTGAAATATATACCAACATAATAAAAAAAGTTTGACATTCGGACTTTCCAAGCCAGCGAAATGAAAAAATTCTCGTTATGTTTTGAACACACCTCGTGTGTGTGTGCTTTTTAAGAGTGACCAGTAATCAGCCTGGTCCGTTGCCACCAAGACAAATTGCTAATTGCAACGTGCTTTATTTAATAATAATAAACAAAGCTAACATCTGCCTTGAATAAAATTATTAACTCATGACTAATAAGAAATTTTTTGTGCGTATATCGTGTAATTTCTCAAAGTCAAACTAATTCAATTCATTGTATTTTTCTCATATTTCAAAGATTAACAAGGCATAATTTATCAAAACTGAACGCAATATTCACACACTCTATACTATACAGGGATATTAATGAAAGGCTGCGATGCATAGCTTAGATATATAAAAATTGCAGTTAACACATATCTTCATGACCTGTCTTCCTTATTACATTACTTTTGACTATCAAAATGATAAACCAAGTATAATAAACATTTTCATTAACCTAGTGCATGCATTAGGCAATAAAATTTTTAAAATCAACGAAAATTAGAAAAAATCACAAACTTAATGGGAATATGAATGATGAACATTATTTTCTATGCTTCTCTATTTCAGCGCCACAAGATAACAGGTAACGACACTCACAACTTCAGAACATTAAAAATATATCAGTGACCGAATTTATGGTGTGCATTTATGCTTTCCAGAGATTAATAAAAACAACGCCGGCGGTCGAGAATTTGTCAAACTCGCCGTAAACGGTAAAACCTTAATGACGTAGACGTTTGAGCCATTCCTCCTAATTTTCCCCTGGATCGTCCATCCACTGGCTACGTTTCCAAGCTGCCTTTTTTCCCAACTTTTAACGACTCCTTCCAAGGTCTGGTAAATATGAGGGGTGAGCTGGGAGCTATAAAAAAATTCGCATTACTATCCTCTCCTAGCCTTCACCATTTTAGTCAGCTCCCGGGAAGTCACAAATAATCCAGCAAAACGCCTGAAACAAGGAATTAGAGGAAGAGAGAAAGAAAGAGTGATAAAGAGGGAGAGAGAGAGACGCCACCGCGTGTTAGTGGCGCTCTCCGCATAAACGAGCTCTCGGCTTTTATCCTGACCACGCCGCCGCAGTGAGGTCGAGCCATCATAGACTTGTTAGTTCATCCCTCCGTTACTAAAGGTCACCTTCATTGGCCTAATGCGAATGATTTTGGCCTCTTTATCCTCCCAAGTGATGCACAGCGGAGAGTGGCCTTGAAAAATGGCCCGACCCGGTGAGATAGGGGAGGAGGAATTAGGATGAAGAGACAGAAGGGACGGAAAGAAAAGGAAAAAAAGATCGATAAAGACTCCTTCCCTAAAAGGAGAACTACGTCCGTCCACGGAAGAGCCAAGTAATCCTGTGAAGATAGCGGATTTGACCCAACCGATGGGTAAGAGAATGTACATAAAATGGTGATTTTGATTTTATTTTAATTTAATTCACTATCATAAAATAATTTTCTTAGATCTTTATCTCCTTATGCTTAATAATAACTAAGCAAAAAAATAATGATGCAGACAAAACATACAATCTGACAGGAATGTGGAATTGTTACATATCCTTTTTAAGATGCAATCATATTCTATCACGTTATATTAGGAAGTTATAAACTAATGGCATAGGATGAAGTACTAAAAAAATGTCAACATTGAGGAAATCAAAACTCTACATTTTGGATAAATAAATCATTTGAACTGGTTTTAAATTTTTATAATAAACATTAAAAATTAACATTGAAAGTTACGACAGATTGTATGAATAATGATAAATGAGTACAATTAAAAGAAATATTGAATATGATATCGCTAATTCAAAGTAATCAATGGTAATTTAAGGATAAATAAAAAATCAGAAAATATAATCAACAACGATAAATAATGCAAGTAATTGACTAAAGTATAATCAATCATCAAAGAGTAGAAACATTTTTAATATATTCTGCTATTATAAGAAATTTTCCAGAAAAATATTCAAAATATTAATAGTTCACAATGAGAAATATGTTTAAAGCTTAAAGCACAAAAGCAAGGGAAACAATAATTCAAAAGTATTTAATTCTTGAAACAACTACTAATTACCGTTTGAAGCGCGATGCAATTAATCTTCTTTTTTAGTCGTTACCATGGATGCTTTAAAAACCAAAACTCCTTAAATCATTCTGTAAATTTAATTGCTCGAGATTGCTTTAAAAACCTGATTTTTTTTAACATCTGGTCTAAATATCCATATTTTTACCATAATCACCCTTTCAAGTCTCATATTTTTTATCATACAATCAATTAAATCTTTAAAAATTAGCCGCTTTGATATTTTTAACAATGGATCTAATAAAATACGGGTAAGCAGGGAGTAGGGGAAATGGGGGGGGGGGGCAGACGAAAAACGTCAAGGGTAAAAACCGGAAGGGAGGAATTAAAAGCCATAAGGAGAGAGAGAGAGAGGAAAGGAATAAAAGGACGAGAGAAAAACAACTGAAGAAAGGAATTAGAGATACGAAGAAGACGAGGAGGGTAATTGGAAGGAAAAAGGAGAGGGCTCTCATCCACCCGCTCAACCCGATAGCTGAAGTTTGTAGCCAGGGAGCCGGTTGGAGTGGTGCGGGGAAAGAAGTGGGGCGAAGAGGAGGGCGAGGGGATGAACGGAAGGAAAACGGGAGGGCCCTTCGAGGAAAGAGTGCACGGAGAGTGTGTGTGGAGTTAGGTTTTCGGCATCTATCAGAAGGTACCCGTCGGCCCGCGACTACTACTGCGCTGCCGGCAATTAATGTCCTTCGTCCTGAATGAATCACCGGGGGCGTAATTTATAAAGAGGCAAAGGACCGAGTGAGAGTTTGTGAAAGGGCTGTTGAAGGAAAAGTGGAAGGAGGATGAGGAGAAGGAAAGTGGAGGGAGGAGGATGAGGAGAAGGGATGGACTTTTCGAGAGGACGGACAGTTAGGGCGTAGGGTGGCCGGGTGGGGAAGGAGGTTGGGGGAAAAGTACGTCCAAGTAGAGAGGCTACTAGGGGAGAGGGCACGCGTTGGGACGAGCGCTGGAGGGGCAAAGGGGGTGACAGTGCAAGGAGACGCGAAGGGAGAGGAGGGGCGTGTCGCGGAGTTAAAGTGGAGAGAATCGGAAAATGCGAAGGGGGAAGGGAAAGAATCGGGCGGGGCCGTTGGGAATGGGATATTGGGACCATTCAAATGCCGTGAAGTTGAGGGGAGGTAGGGAAGCGTTTACAAGGGAAGGGATGAGAGGAAAAGGGAAGGTGGGTGAGATTCGTCCTGGAGGGAGAATGGAAGGAAGTGGAAGGGAAGAACTCGATGAGCGCTGGGTCGCTGCGGAATGATAGGATGGGCACGGGGTGGAAAGGTGAAACGATACGGATAAGCCACCATTTTCACATTGCCGAGGGAGTGAGAGGGTGGGGAGAAAGGGATTATTGGCACTTATTCCGTTCATTCGACGTCAGTATTTCTGGCCCTTATAGACCGGATGACATAGCGATTAGCAAACTGACCTCCGACGCCATGGACATTCTCCAGAATACCGCCTTTGAAAGGGTGTTCGTGACATTTTTCCGTTTCCTACACCCGTTTAGCGATGGTAAAATCGGATCACGAGGGAAGCAAACATTTTAAGCTGGTATATTGCTTCTCTCCGTTAATTATTCCGAGCTAAATCCGATACCAAAGTATTTCTCCTTCCCGTGAGACTGTCATAATCACACAATCACCAAAATACTTGCCATGTATCATTTACTCACATGCAACGCAAAAGACTTTGAATAAAAGAAAATAAATTGAAAGTCCTAAGTTGAAGAGCAAAGTGCTGTTGCTGGAGAAGAAAGGTAATAAAAGTCATTGAAAAAAGAAGACTTAATAAGTATGCTAAATAAGTGAGAAAGGAGAAAGTTAAAAGAGTAAACAGTTACCAACATGATAGAAATTATATGCTAAAGATGAATGAATGAAGACTTTCGAGATGGAATAACTTGAGTTTGACGGAAAAAATATTAATCAGTAGCAAATATCACCTAGAAATTACAAGACAATAAGAGCCATATAATCGGAAAATGGATACACTAGTAGGAGTTATTGAGGTGTTTAGTTGCCTAGACAATTGAGGTCAAATGCACAAATGGCAATACACAGATGAAAAGCATCTTGCATAAATTTTATCAGAAAAAACTGCAGACTGTTTGTAGTGGCCAAACGCATGATACTAGCGTAATGTTTCGAGGATGAATTAATAGGGGCACACAGTAAGGAGAAGCACACCAAGCAGGTATCACATGCCAAACGGTCAGCGGTCTTTGCAAGTTAATTAAAACGCCTTCCACTCAAGGGATTTCATTCTATACAAAGCCAAATGCAACCTCAAACCCTAAGAGTTACAAAAAAATGGGGCATTTTAAAGACAAATACATAAAGACAAAATTTTTTGGCTCTATCCCCCATTTTTCCCCACTCCCTTGATCAATAATACAGCGCGGATGCGAAAAAATATTGAAGAGAAATACGTTGGAAGGAAAAATTATTGTCTTTAAACACTTCGTGATCAATGGCAGAGAGGTAGCCTTATCGGAATGAAAGAGATAAAAGAGAATTACGAAAGACTCGAAGAGGGAGAACAGGTTAGGGCAGCGTGAAGACGATATGTATCAAAGAAATGGAAAGAGTAAGGTGGCGTTAAAAGTATGTAGGGAGTTCTGCGAAATGGAAAAAATAGACTGTGTGGTGGATGGGGGGGCATGAGGTGACGGGGGACATGAGGAGTAATAAGGGAGATAGGAAAGGCGCGGTGGAGAGAAGAAAGGGAAACGGGGAGGGAGAAAATTCAGAGAATGTTGACCGAGGTGTGACGATGGGAGTGGGAAAATACTGAAAGACGGCAGGGGGATGGAGAGAAGGGAACAGGGGGAAGAGAGTTGAGTTTTTAAGTAAATGCTGGCGTGTATGTGTGTGCAGGTAGCCCCGAAAAAAATAGTCCCACGGCGAGAGAATTCCCTTTATGGCGAAGTCAAAGGTATCATTTTCAAACGGTCCTCTGCGGAATGTTAGAGCGGGCTGGAAGTGTGGGGGGAAGGTAGGTCTTAGAGGGTGGTGAGAGAAAGAGAGAGGGATGGGTTTTTGGGACCGGTTTGGAGAAATAAGGGGAGGGGCTGAGGTATGACAGTTGTAGGAAGAGGTGGGGCGTTAATGGATGAGAAATGACGGAGTGGAGGGGTTGAAGGGTTAGGCGCACTGTTCCATTTTCTTCTTTTTTCCCTTTGGAGAATGATGGAGGAGGAGATATGAGATGGGGCATGGTGAGACTGTGTGCGAGAGAAGGGGGAAAGTGGGTTCGCGGACTCCAGAGATAGAAATTCTGATATACCAGAACCGTACATTCAAAAGCTTTCACAGGAAGGACGCCACTAGAGGGACAAATGCAATTCTGAAAGTATTGAGGCCGAGGAATTTGCCGCTACGGATGGGTTCTTTTTTTTAAGACTATAATGGCGAGTGAAGTGACCACGGGTTCACAAAGGGATCAGAGAGAGTTAAAATATTAAAAATAATATACTCATTTGCGAAAAAATCAAAGTTAAAATGTGCGTTCGACAAATTTTCTTTTCCTAGGATAATAAGATCATAGGTAAAACAAAAATTTCAAATGTTAACTAAATATTTTACAAATTTGTTGTATTTAGTAAAGGATGTTTAACGCTTCAACAGTGGACGATTGGAACACTTTAACCGCCTTGGACCATTGAGGCCCTTGTCCGGGAACAATTCCAAGATCATTTAAGGAATATACCCGTTTATTAATTGTGCTTAAATAAACATTTATCAAATCAACATATGCTCCAGCTTTGTTGTTGTCGAACATTGGGATACGTTTCTACATTACTCAAAAAAATTTTCTGATTTGAAGCGATATGGAAAATAGGTTATATAGAGCTGTAAATAAATATATATTACTTACGTAAACATGTATTAAAAAATCAATACATATATTCACACATATTATATGGTCAAGAAATCGCGACCGTATTGCAAGCGGGAAACACCAATGCAAAAACATCTATACACGAGCAAATTTCGCGTATCCATGCATTCCATAATGTCAAAATATTTTTAATCCGTGAGTATTGGAATTCTAGACATCGTTCAAATGAATTGTTTGAATCAGAAAAAGAATAATTTCCAATAGTGGCCCAATGTTTCTGTTGAATTGGAAGTTTAATGAATACGAATAAGGTTATGCATTGCTACTATTTCTCTCTGTTATAAAATCTATTTACAACACTACTTTCTGAATTAATTTTATTGCTTATTAAATTAGCTAGTTAATAAGATAAATTTTTATTTCCTTAATTGCAACTGCGATTTATATTTTACTCATTTGGATTATTTTATTCAAAACAATAATTCAGGGAGGAGAAAAATCCTTATCCTGTTAATAATGCACAGGGTCAATGCCTAATTATCAAGGATCTGAGAAACTGGACCAGACCTAGAAATATTAAAGAGAGATTATATATCTAAAGAGATATAAATAGGGCCAAACATGAGTCCAAACCATTTATTAACACTATTTTTCCAATGATTAGTTTATTTTATGTTCGTAATATTTTCTGACAGTTATTAAACATCTTCTTGAACAATTTATGTAATAATGGAAATTATAAGTTACCGTCCAGGAAAAAATACAAATGAAGTTTTAAAAAGAAATAATTTCCTGAGGTTTTCGATTATCGACGAAAGTAAAAGGAGGGCAAAACATAAATTAGAGAATCGTTTAAAGAAAAGTGAATGCATCGAGCACTTGACGTATTTCCAAAAGCTGACTCGGGTGAAACATCATTCCATTGGTAAAGGATTTCCTCATTCACCTAACAATGTTTAACCCAAAAACGTCGCGACCGTTGTAGCTACGTATATTGATCATGCTGGCATTGGAAATCATTCTAGAATCCAAGGCCCCTCGTGCCGCCGGACGTATCGCAAGCAATTATCATTCACGCCTTTGTTTGTGATCCCGTCAGATGACCAACGGCCTTCACCAAATTACGTCCCCTCTCAATTGCGCTTGGCTCGCAAAAACACACACAAATCATTTTGACGCAGAATACCATCCAAGAACTCGGCGAGGTCGAATGCCATTCTAAATCGTCCGAGAAAATCTCTTTTAACTCAGGAATTCCCAGCCTCTTTCCCTAATTCCGTTGTGAGAGGGCTTCCCCGAATACAGAAATCGATTGATGGCAAAAGATGCTGCGCGTGGCTGAGCACTTTGGAATATAAAACCAAACAAGCTCTCGGATAACAAGAGCATCGGCGCGCAAAACCCAAAGCATTACATCCGCAGGACAGGAGAGTGCCATCGAAAATCACTCAAAATGCCCGCTCCGACCCATGCGGGGCGCGCATTAGCTCATCAAGTCAGAGCAGACAAACGAATTCTACGTATTCCTCCTGAGGGCGGTGGTGGAAGAGGGGGTTGGCGGCGGGAGGGAGGACGTGACGGGATATATTTGGAAGGGCATTGCAACAGCTCGAGAGGCATCCATTTGACCGACTTGACACAAATGCATATGCGATAGCTCACCACTCCACGCCCACCGGACGGAAGCGCTGTGACTTGGTTGACCTTCGAAGGGGAAATGCCCCCGCCCATCCAAAGGCACCTCTGCTCTCAGACAATGAAGGGCTCTCTTCCAGCAATCATCTCGGTGAAGTTCTTCCAGGAATTCGCAACCTTTCCCAGAGTCGCGTTTTCCCCTCCCAAGCATGCGCATGATTCCCACACACTAGCGCACAAACAATTCAAAAACCCCGACTATCCCCCTAAGCTCCCATCCCCCACAGTACACCATTCCGTTTGGAATAAACTGGAGGACGAAAAACCCCCACGCAAACTTCCCCTCTCCAACCCAAACCCTCCTTCCCATAAACCCAGCCACGACGTACAGCAACGACATGCACTCTCGGAGCATTGGGAACGGATGGTGGCGTTGAACATTATCGAATAATGGCCAGATGGTATTATCTGCTCATTCTGTTTTGAAACTCTTTCGATGAAAAAAAAATTTTTAATGTCGACGATCTTCCTTTTGCTCGCCACCACTGACGGGCTTCCGAGCCTTTCTGCGACCGCCCGTGAGACGCAAGGACGGAGGCGGATGGACGAGGAAGGAAAGCGTGAGGGGAGGGAAGCAATGGTGAGGAAGCGGAGAGCACGAGGCGAACGAGGGAGGAGGCAGAGGGTGTGGGAGAAGATACGCCATTGGGAACTACATCGGACCCATTGCAAAATAAAAGAGGTGAACCATCGACCGGCTTTATTTTGAATCCGATGAGCAAAGGGGAATGACAAAAGGGGACCGAGAGAGCGAACGGAGGGAGAGGGGAGACCAAGACTACATCTCCCTTCTACGCCGTCCCCGAAAATATCCCCGACGCTCCTGCCCTGTCCACCTACTGTACCCGTTCTTTCATTATTTTTATTACCATTTTATTCTCCCGCCATTCCCCTTCCACTCCCACAAGCCATGGTATTTTTTTGTAGAAAGGAGGTCACAGATTCCGCTCGTTGGTGGGAAGAGGGATTGGGGGAGGGAAAGGTACAACACAAGGGGGTAGAGGATGTTTTTTTTCAACGTAAGCAAAGGGACGAAATGGGAAGGGAAAGGGAATGGACCGAAGGGCGCAGGGGTGTGTGCACGAATTTCTTTTTTCCAAAAATGTCAGCCTCCTGGAGGGTGTTAATGGGATCACCGAGCCGCCATTGTTTCCCGACTTACGAGGGCCAGGGAAGGGGAGACCCGAGTGAAGGGGAGGACGAGGAATCAGGAAAATAGTACGCGTTGAAGCAAGATGACAAAGGTAAGGAGTGATAAAGAATGAATTCAAAAGGCCGTGAGAGGAGAAGGGATTTTTTTCGTAGATATAGGTTTGTGTTTCCAAAATTTTTCAAACGGTAAAATACTTGAAGCCTAATATTCTCTGCCCACATTTTGTGGTGTAACATTAAATCAAACTGCAAATATGGCGCTATACTGAATGTTTTAATGTTACAAAATAACTCCATTGAAAGAGTTTGTATATTGTTTGCTATCATCAATTGAAGAGAGAACTTTAAAGGAAATTCTCTCTCCAACTACGATGGACAAATGATACTCTTTCCTTTAGCCACCACATATCCATCATATATTTTAGAGAATTATTAGATTAATATTCACTAAACGGTTTTTAATTATGGCATCGCAATGGCATCACAGGAAGCTCACGGAAGCAATATATAAATCAAAATCACTACGTCGGGCCCCGTGGACATTTCGACATTCACTCGCTTTAAACATCATACAATCACTTATGCAGCTTTATAATTCGTATGTTATGCTGCATACGTGAAATGTAACCTGAATATGTACAATGAACCGCAATAAACGGATATTCTGCATGTCTGAGTTGACAAAGGGAAAGAGTATTTTGTTCACTGTATGGAAAAAATATTTAGTAAGGAAAGCAGTAATTCAGAAGTGTTTAAAAACCAGTATCAAATTCGATTGAAGCCTTTCAAAAAGTGACCACAGAGTATCCTATGATGCATATGCTATCAAGTAAAATTAGACAAAAATCAAGTGAAAGAGAATATAACGGAAAATTCTGATTTTCTAACACCCTTAGAGGATCAGACAAGGCAGGAAGCTCTCAAAAATAAGTTCAGGAAAATAAAACAAATTTAGATAAAGAAAATGAAAGGCTCCAACATAATACGCAATTACTAATTTACGAAGGCGTTTCCTAATTAAATCTGAAATTGAAGGGTATCTACCGAGAAACATTAAATTTCTTTAGATAATTATATAATATCCAATCAAATGAAGAAGGATGACTAAGAAAAGGAGTGATTAAGCATGAATTCAAAAGATATGAATGAATGAGATAAGTATGAATTTCCGATAATACTCGCATGTGGGAGAGAATATAGTGGCAAAAGCTTTCTCTTGAACAAATATGCTAATTTGTAATATTCATTCTTCTTGCTATTAAATCAAGACCAGGATCAAGGGTAAGAAGAGCCATAAGAGAAAATATGTTTTGTAAGAAAATCGAAAAATTAGTAGTCAGAGGAGGAAAAAAAGTTTAACAGATTTGAATGAGTAGGTGCTTGGTGAAAATAGGGCCCAAAAGAAAATCACATTTCCCATGCACCACATCTTTTACCAAACAAATCTAAATGAGTCCGCTCGCAAATTACAAACTCTGATTTCATTCCAGAGATATTTCACAAACCTTTTGAAGAACAGGTTACGGGATTCAAATAACGGGATTGCACGTGCTGGCACAAAGAGTAAATATTGGTAATACAATATTTTCGGAAATGTAATTTAAATTTTGAAGGTATCTATTTTTTGGCTTTTTATGGAAAGTATGTCAAAAAGATGTTTATAACAACTAACATTCTTCCTTAACTTTAATAAATGTATAATTTACTTGATTTAAACAATATAATTAAATCATGGGTATATTTTGTTGGAAGAAGACCTTGACAAAAAATAGTTTAGTTTATTTTCAGGAATAGAAGAAAGCCTTATTTAACTAAAATTACTAGTGTGAAATTCGTATTTAATATAACGACAGCACGGAGGTAGGTATTGTTAGACTGTGAATGTCTTAAACAAAACAGTAATATAAAACTCATTTTGATTTAGATAATAAATAATGGGAATGTTGAGGAGGATAGGAAGGTATTCATGAATTCAAGCTTCTTTTGTTCGAAAAAACAATCTTTCTGATTTTCTGATATCAAGCAAACACTGATACTATGCATAAATGAAGGAAGACTGACTGACGAAGGATTCCACTAGATTTTTTATTTTTCAAAGCAAATGGTTTCGTCGCAAAGCAACATTATCAGATCCTTCCTTCATTTACGCATAATACAAAAGACTTCGACTTTTGTATTATGCGTAAACTTTTGACTTGACGTAACGTCTGAAACAGTACCTTCAACACTTATTTATCAACTTCACAGATCCCCTGAGTTAATTAAACTGAAATGACTTAAACCTATACCCCTTAGTTTTTCAACTTATTTTTCTAATGGTCGAAAACGGCATTGACATCAAACGGCAATTTTGTAGCATTTAAATAATTTATACACAAAAAACACCAATTTTCATGTGGTTTACTCCGAAATATGTGGAGCTCCTCTTTTTATAGTGTTAGATAAAATGGATATAGTGATATAAAACTCCATTGGATGTTATAAGGAGAATGTGGAATTATTGAGTTTCGATTCCTTCAGCGCTGGAAACATATTCTGGCTTATTTTGAATCTATAAAATATTATTCCTTATTCTGATAAATAAATCTCTTAAAATACTCTCTCCATGGGCCAACCTAAGCATGCTCCATTGAGTCAAGCATTCTTTTGGCTATTTCAATTATGGAAAATTGACCCTTATCCTTGTAAGAATAGCACTGTTTATATCGGTGAGATTTGGAACTAATGTCAGGGAACGGGTGTCAAAAAAATGTTTACCTCCACAAAGATGACAAGAGTCTTCATTGGATCGGTGAGTCGTATTCAAGTTAGAACCTAGAAAAATTCAATTAAAAATTAATTATATTGTCTTCACATTTACCACATGACGGAGGAACGTCATTACGAGAGGAACAAATTTTGGTAACGAAGACCCAGCTCAAAAGGACAGGTATCGCGTCTAACTGTAGGGAGCCTTCTGCAATAGTGTATTAAAGTTGATCATTTCACAGCAGATGTAATGATTTTACCGAAGATAATGGGAAGATATCCCACTTATACTATATGTATAAAAATTGCATATTTTTTGTCTCATTAAACAAAAGTTAGGAAATTTCATAAAAAACATGTCATAGTCAATAGAGAAATTTGGATTTGATAATTTTTGGTCAAGTGAGAAGACAAAAAATGAATAATTGAGTAAATACCAGTTATATGATGAAAATCATGAAAATAATACAGAAAGATGACTCTAAGATCTAATATATCAACCTATATGTAGTATTTTTTTAATGTTTTGGCTAAGAAAATCTGTACACTAAAGAATAGATATTCCAAACGTTGGGCAAAAATATATTGAGGCAGTTCACATATTTCAAACCAATATAAATATTTATTATCATTTAGATTTCAGGTAAAATTTACAGGCTTGTACAATAACCTATCTTTAACTTTACATAATGCACTATAGAGGATTAAGAGTGTACTTAACGTGACTGAATTAAAACTAAATAATTCAAATTTTTCTCAGTTGCTGTCGGTTTTACACCACGGCGAGGTGCTGATACAGTTTAAAGATGCTGAGATGATGATAAAAAATAATTGACTGAGGTTATACAATCATACAATTGATACACCATCAATGTATCCAGGCCATCAGAGTGGGATAAATTTTGAAACCCCATAAAGAATGTTATGGGTTGGAACGGAACGCTGTGTTAGATACAAAAACACGCACTTATATATTTTTCAAATCAACAAAGGATATGCATAGCCTTCATGATATTCTCCTTCGAGCAAAGCAGAGTCAAAAACCTAATTTTAGGTTTGACACGAAAAACGCTATCATTTATTAATAATTACAAGCCACCCATTCCCTCTAAATCATTTCAACTGTCTACATTAATATATACTGTTATTGACACACCCAAAATTACTTTCAATTCTCATAGCAAATAACACAGGTTTGTAACTTTCCACTAAACTTTTACTGCATTGTACAACGCGTTTCGACATAAGTATGTCTTCTTCAGGTACTTATACCAGCATTTGTACCGAGAGGTTACGTACTTACCTCAACATTTATCATGAAAATCACATACCCAAGTGATGTATTATAACGAATGTTCATAAGTTAGAGTCTGTCATTGTATCCCAGTTTCTTCATTTTGCTTTCTCATTGGTCTTACATGCGCAGGGGTATCATTCGGTTCCTCCTTTAAAAATATATATTCTTCCCTTATGTATCAATTCTTTTACCCCCTTTCTCCCTCTATATATATGCATGCATACCTCTGTCAACGGATAATTGAATTCATATTATTTAATAAC
>CM073770.1:123797783-123822783 GCA_037158775.1 Hetaerina titia | reverse complement strand
TTGGCTACGTAACTTTTGCAAATGCCAAGTTATGACACTAAGATTTAAAGGGAATATCAACAACAGATGTACCAATTTAACAAAAAAAAACAGAACTCAAATCGGAACGATGGGAGCGCCACACGGTGGTTATTCCGGGAACTTTTTGTTCAAGGTAGTATGTTGTTACTTACGTAAAAAAATCTTCTACATGATGATATGGGAATATTATATTAATAATTATCTCATTGGCCTACAATATAGAAATATGCATAAAGCTTATTGACAGTTTATTGAAAATAAAAGGAACACCGCAGAGTGGTTATAAATTAGTATACTTATAGATTTATTTAACTTTGAAAATTATTTTCCGGAATATATCAAATATTAAAACAACTAATCGTAAGATGTGCCATATCCAAAAATGTAGAGCTGTTAAATGAAAACGGATTTCATATTTGGATTCAGCAATACAAATATTGTTAAAATCATCACAAAGATTCCCGGCACCAAAAAAAATTTTTTGTAGGCCTGTGTAATAAGCAAAAAGCCACAACGATTTTTGTGTCAATTAGCACTTATATTCCTCACTTAGAAGATTTTAAAAAGTCAACATAAAATATTCAGTGTGACCACACTGAATGTTTTATGAATGTACTGAGGCGATGTTTAATAATAAAAACTTTAACTAATTTGTATTTTTTTGGTGAACTTTAAGACAGTAATGCGATAATTCCTTCATTAACAAAGATAAAATAATAAATTAGACATCTGATTAGGAACAAAAAAAGAATTAAAACTTAACCATTTTAGATTCCGGAAAAAGATAACTATATATGGGCCCGTATTTATTTCATCAAATTCGTAAAGGTTCCTAGATCTTTAAGGAAATAAATAAAAACGTAATTGTCCAATGATTAATCATGAAAATTACAAAACAAAAACTCATAAAGTAGTGGATAGTGAGAAATTGTTGGAGAGAGAATTCGTGTGAATTAATTTTCATGGAAAAAATACAAGAGCGCATGATGGAAGAAAAAGATAAATAGAGATTCTACATAAAGAGGAAAAAGGACAATAAAATAGGTTTTTATGACGGGAAAGACAGCGGAGGGTGAAGCAAATGGAATATTTTTTGAGGAAGATAGCCGGGTTTTGGACTTCATGATGATAGGGGAAAGATCGAAGGATGGAGATTGGAAGCTCATCAACTGAAATGAGCTTGCGGAGTGAAAGAGAGAATAGGGAGCGAGGGAATGTGCGATGGGAGATACCAAAGGAGACCGGAGAGAGATTATGAAAGGATACGAAGGATAGAAATGGCGAAAAGGGAGAATGAGTGAGCAAAAGGAGGGAGAAGGAGAAGGGGGAAAAAAGGAAATTCGGTCCAGGGAGCGGTGGGAAAATGTACAGTGCTGGAAAGAGTAGAGGAATTAAACAAAAGAGCCGCGTGGAGCGGAAGGAAACGCTAACGGGAAACGCAGAGGAGAAATTAGTTCTGTGCGTGGAGGACTACTGTGCAAGGGACAACAAAGGTTAAACCTTATGCACGGCAGATAAGCCAATCCAAAATATGCTCAGTAGCGGAGAGGAAAGGGTTTTTGTTAAGACTAGCAGAGTAATTGGTCGCACCCGCCGAAATAGTGTAACAAAAGAGAAGGTGAGAATGGTCGAGGAAAGAAGAAAACGACCCGTTGACCACGTTGAGCGAGAATGAGGCGGGGAAACACTAGACGTCCGTCTTCCCTCCATTTTATTTGAACAATAGGGAAATTTCATCTTCCGTCCCGCGCGTGAGAAAGATGTTGGTGGGCGTGTGACCATAAAGGAGGCACGAGTGGATGGAAAAAGAAAAATTTGTCGGGGAAGAAGAGTGAGCGGAGGTCAAAGGCGCCGTGGACCAGGAAGTTAGGGAAAGAGAATGAGATGAAGGAAATGAGGAAAGACGAGAGAAGAGCGATGGATATGACTTGGAAGATGACGAGGAGGAGACTGGGAGGCTGAAGGTAATTTGCTTGCGGACGACATGTTTCTATGCTTGAGAGAAGGGGGACGATATTTCATTCTACTAATGCATGAAACGGTGAAGTGCCAAATTATTACTGGATATGATTTGCCTCTCAAGAAGTCAACATAGGTTTAAACGAGAAAAACAGTTTAGCCATGTTAAAAAGGTCATTATTGCCACGAATCCCGCGCGCCCACCACATGCCCCAATAACGGTTTCTCGCTCTCATGGCTGGTAGATTTTGCAGAACCGATATTCTATTTTTCGAATCTGATGTTCTGATGCTTTCAAAGTGACCTTTGTTATTGACTTAATTAATAATATCCCTGGTTTGCCACGTTAATTTTGCCCACCACTTCCGAATACTCCCCAAGTCCCATCCTAGTATGGTATTTAACATTTCACGAACAGTTAATGAAACTATTTAGAATTCTCGACTCTAAACTTGTGTCCTGAAGATATTTAATTCCCACTAATCTGCTTGTAATTACAATTGCATAAATATAGCGCATCAATAAAGAATATTTATCTCGTAAGTGTTTTGGACCAATACGGACAAAATAGAAGGGACGTAAGGAGAAGAATTGCGCTAGGCAAGGAGGCCTTTCCAAGGAGGAGGGAGTTGATGACGGGGACGTTGAATAGGTGTGCTAAGAGAAGACTCGTAAAAACTCTGATATGGAGCGTAGCTATGTACGGCGCGGAAACGTGGTCACTGAAGGAGGAGGATAGACGTAGGTTGGAGACTTTTGAAATGTGGGTGTGGAGAAGAATGGAGAAGGTGAAATGGACCGAAAGGAAAACAAAAGAGGAAGTACTGGAGATGGTGGGTGAGGAGAGGGGTTTGTTGAGAGAAATCCTATGGAGGCAGGAAAAATGGATGAAAGGCGTATTGAGCGGTAGTGGAATGTTGAAGAAGGTAATAGAGGGGAGGATGTTGGGCAAGCGAGGAAAGGGCAGGAACAGGATAGGGATGTTGGACGGATGAAGGGAGGAAGGAAGTACATCGAGATGATGAGGGCCGTGATGTAGATTAGGTTGCTGGATTGAGTTTTGTTTGGAGTTACAAAATGTTTATATGATAGTTGCGTTCATCCAAAAACCTACCTTAACCGGTAGTTTAACTAATAATAATAATAGAATAGTTTTTTAACTTTTAATAATCAAACCACTTTACTTTTCCACATAAACTTATGTTTATGTGGAAAAGTAAAGTGGTTTGATTATTAAAAGTCAGTATGAAGATTTTCCACCAAGTTACGCCAGAAACTGTTTTATTTAATAGAATAGTTTATCGAATTTTATTTTCCCAAACAGTTTCAATCATTTTAAAGACTATATTCGACCACTTTTTTTATTTCGCAAACCTTCATAAAAGAATAACTCTTTTTGCAGACCTAACAATGTCATAACAATGAGCAAAGGATTAAATAATGGTTCTTTTATATTCTAAAAACTAAGTATGGGAAAATATTCCTGTGTTAGGAATATCATTGCAATCAAATCTATTGCAATTTTGAAAGATCGAGTCGGAATACACACTTTTTAAAAAACTTGCTGTGTGTGAAATTCACAAGGAGTGCAAGGAGACTAGGAAACGGCTAATTACCTTTTAAAGACTTCGATTCTCCAGAAGGATCATGAACCCAAAATAATCACATAGAGATGGACCTCAAGATATCTGGAGGCGTCATCCGGTTTTGAACCAGGATTCTACAACGATTTTTGAGAACTCAATTCACTAAGCTACAATTCCGTCCTTTCTAGTTTTATAAAAATCAATTCGAAAATCGTAAATATCGAGAATATCTGCAAACATAGGGATTTGTGTGAATAATAGCAAAAATACTTCGGGAAATCCTCGGAAAAAGTAAATTGGATGAAAACAAGTACCTATATATCACGGAGAAACTTCAGTCAGTGAACATAGATAATTTCAGCAAAGCATATGGAATATGCATAAAGTGCTTACCGGCTGATTAAAGTTGAACATCGATATTGATCTTAATGTATCTTTCTCTTCTTTAATCTCTCCCTAAAAAGGAGAAATTACAGAAGAGAAAGGAAATGATATTTAAGAAATCAATTTCTCAACCCTAATGAACCTTCTTTATTACAGTAATAACATAAAATATGAAATAAAAAATTAACTGAATTGTTTCACTTATTATGGTATTTCATATTAATCTATAATAATGAAATCTTCAGAAAAAAAATTTGTTAAGTGAATTATCATATAATAGACATGTGTAGGTGAAATAAGAAGAACTTCCAACAAAGTATAATTAAGTACATCAATTATAATATTTTAAATGGATAAAATATCGTACATTTCTCTGTTTAAATAAATTTTCCAAGTTCAAAGATTTAAGAATGTGGTACCGACTCTGCAATGTCTCGCCTTTGGAATAAAAATTACTAAAATAATCATAAATGCCTAACAACTACAAATGCATTGGAATTATTATACTCGGTATTTAATGACTCGGTCGTATATTACATGAAATTGTACAATAAATCGTGTGGTGATCACAAAACCGTTAAATTAAATCGAACTAAGAATAAAACCATTGAATAAAAATTTCAGAAGGGATCATTTTCATCAATTTTTCATTCAAGGTATAAATAATTCAATTGATTCCTTGTTTAACGGCTTACGTGTTCTAAAAATCCTTATCCGTAAAAATGGTCCAATTAGTCGAACATAATATTGTTCAACTTTCATAGAGGGTCAAAAGTTAGGCATTTTGTAACTGTATCTCTAATGGTATTGGATATTCCAGTTAATGAAAAAATCTTTTTCTATTCAATTGAACATGCATTTTGTTTGCCTTTCTCTGGACACCCTCAGAACCAACCAAGTTGAGTGATTTTTCAAGTAGCAGATCATCTTAGGAAACCATGCTACCATAATGAAAGGAACCGGCTACCTACCCCCTGATGTGTGAATTCCACACACGTCATAGGGCGTAGTGCTGGGTGAACTGTGTTACTTACAAAACCGACCTTCGGGTTAATTGCTGTGTTTACGGTGGCCCGGCATGAGTGTTTACGTACATATCGATCTTTGAGATAGCCTTTAGTTATTTCAGCGATGCGCTTTTAATGTCATTTATGGCTGTAAAACGACGGCCCTTGAAGGTTCTCTTAATTTTTGGAAACAGGAAAATGTTACACGGAGCCATATCTGGCGAATATAGAGGCTGGGGCATCGTTACAGTATTGTTTTTGCCCAAAACTTCACGACCAACCAATGAAGTGTGAGCTAGTGTATTACCGTGGTGCAAAAGCCATGAATTGGTTTTCCACAGATCCGGCCGTTTTTTTAGGATTGGTTCACGCAAATGGCGTTGAACTTGTAGGTAGGACTTCTTATTGACCGTTTGACCTGTCGGCAGGAATTCATGATGCACTCTGACATTAAAATCGAAGAACACAGTGAGCATAACCTTCACGTTCGACTACACCTGTCGAGCCTTTTTCGGTCTTGGCGAGCCAGAATGCCTCCAATGGGATGATTGACCCTTAGTTTCAACGTCATATCCATAAAACCCATGTTTCGTCACCTGTTATTATATTTCGTTTCGGTAATTCTGCATCGTCGTTTAATTCTTTTAGTGACTCCTGAGCAACTACCATTCGCTGCTGTTTTTGTTCAAAATTCAACAATTTTCGAACGAATTTCGCTGCCACGCGTTTCATACCCAAAAAATTGGAAAAAGTATCATGACATGATCCAATCGATATGCCAACATCATCAGCGACCTCTCTAATTGTGATTCGGCAATCGTTCATAACCATTTCTTTCACTTTTTTCACGTTTTCATCGATTGTTGATGTGCTGGGGCGTCCAGGGCGTTCGTCATCTTCAAGGTCTTCACGGTCTTCTTGGAAAAGCTTTTTACCATTCGTAAACTCTTGGTTTACTCATAGCAGGCTCACCATAGGCCTTTGTTAACATTTTACACACTTAGTTACACTTCATTTCATTTTTTACGCAAAATTTGATACAATTTCTTTGATCCATTACTTTTAACAAACGAAAATCGCCGAACACGTCTAACCTTAGTGGCTGACACAGACAAAGTCACCAATGAAAACAGCTGTAAGTTTTATTATACTTCAGGGGCATGTTTTCCAACATAATAAAAAAGTATAACAATCGGGCTTTCCAAGCCCACGAAATGAAAAAATTCCTGTTAACATTTGAACACACCTGGTGTGTGTGTATATGTATATATTTATACACACACACATAAATATACATATATACCCATTGGCAACGAAATAGACATTACGAAAATGGAGAGGAACTCATAATATAGGACGAACATAGGGGAGGTGGGGAACGTGGAATCGAGCGGAACACAAGCGCAAAAATATTTCCTTGACTGGGACTTGAACACTGGATCTTTCAGCTTGGTCGGCCGTTGCCTTTTATATTTATTTGTATACCTTTTCTTTATATATATTTCCATGTGAATGAATATTTGTTCGCTATTCTATATGGTGGGTTTTCGTGTTCGAATGTGTACTCGTGTGTGTGTATATATATATATATATATATATATATATATATATATATATATATATATATATATAAATTTTATTTATACATATTTTATAAATATATATATATATGTATGTATGTATGCATGTATACATGTGTGTGTGTATATATATATATATATATATATATATATATATATGCATCTGAATAAATTTTTCCTTGGTGTGTTCACGAACTGCTGAGCGTCGGAGTTGAGTGTCTGCTTAACAAGACCTGTAACGCGACGCGTCGATTCCCCAACCCCCCTAATTCGAATTCGACTAGCAGAGTCATTTAATTTAAACATCTAATTATATTAAATCCCGCGCCCATTTACCCACACTCATAATAAGCATTGGCAAATAAAATATGAGTACCTTTATATTTTTAAGCATAATTACCTCTTGAATACCATCAGGCGAAAGGTCACTAAAAAGGCACGTTTTTTCATACCAAATTTTCACAACTAATAAATTTTTTAGCTAACATGATTGTGAGCAGCAAATATGCAGATTGATGACGGATAATAATAATTTAATGTACACACCAGCAAATGTGAAATATTTTTAAAACAACCTAAATAATAGTATTAATCGGAAAAGTTAGAAACTTTGTGAATAGATTTTCCTAATACTCAAGAATACTTCTATCCACACTACTACTACATAAACATAAATTGAATCTTTTCTTTTGACAAATTCTACTTATGCAGCATTCACAACTACTTCAACGCGAAATATATGCACGATGGTCATTAAAATCTGTAACGTCATGGTGAGGTGACATCCATAATAATACGATAATTGGCTAAATGCTTCAATATATTTTATGAAATGTTACTGAACAATTAATGCCCATATTTTATGTAAAGGAAAAGAGGCTTGATAATCATAAATATTTAACGTATTTTTCCATAAGTTTAAAGATTAAGTTACCTCCGCCTTGCTTGAAAATAAAGAGAGATAACTTCAAACATATGACCTCCGTTATATACATGTCTCCCTAAATCGAGGTTTACATAACTCGGATTTTGTGCATTAACATGGAGTCTAATTCTTAAGTTCTTATAGAATATAAAATCTTCCTAGATTCTTGATCCTCTTATTGAGGCTAGCATAAGCCCAGACCTAAATCCCCGCAGACATCCCCCCAGACCGGCAGCATTTTCCATGACAAGTAGGCCAAATGTATTCTCCAATGCTGGAAATCTCTAGCTACCGCAACCATGGCGACGGAGGAAGATTTCGCTGGAGGATTAAGGGGTGAGCATAGGAGTGAGAGAGCAAGACAGAAGGCTAATTGATTCACGCGATTCGAAGAGAGTAGCGCCTATTATATATGACAAAGGAGACGAAAGATGAAAGATTCGCTCGAGAGGATGGACTAGAAAATGTATTTTCTTTATGGAATACCTTTTCAAAGAATATGATGCATATAGTATTACACCAGGAGCTTATTGAAACAGAACCAAATAAAAGGGGTTAACTAACCACTGAATATTAATCTATTTAAATAAAAAAATCCTTTTTCTTGAATCAATTGACAATCATGGCAAAAGAGCATTACAGTTACTCAAAATTATATATTAATGATATATGTATCTATAACTATTCTTTTTATTAACTGGGCTTAGCCGGTAGATTAACTAATCAACCAGTTAAGGTGGATTTGCGATGAACAAAACTACCAAATAAATATATTTTCTCTCCCAACAAAACACACCCCAACATCCTACTGTACAACAAGTACCTTTTCATCTCTATGCTTTTCCATCCTCCCTTCAATCCGTCCATCATCCCTATCTTATTCCTTCCCCTTCATCGTTTACCTAACATTCTTCCCTTTATCACTGGATTCAACATCTTATACCACGTTAATATGTTGAGCATCCAATTATTCGTTGCCTTATTACGAGCTTGGTAATCAGCAAACCTAACAGATTTTACGAATTCCAAGCCGAATTTCATTCCAATCCTCAGTTCTTCCCAAACTTAATTAAATAATTTCCACATGCAAACATAAATACACACACACATATATATATACATATTGTGTCCATCATTGTCCTTGTGAATAATAATTCAGGTGGTTTCCCTTTGTCTCCCTCATATATTGAGCCCAAGCAGCTGCGGGACTCGGTCCAAGCGGCCATGTGTCGTGACCTGCAGCGGGGAAGGCAAGACTTCCGTGGCCGTCATCCCGCAAAAACCTTGCAGGGGAAAATAACAGCAGCAGGACAGAAGACGAAGAAGAAGAAGATGACAGTAGTTAGAATACGAACGTGGAACGTCAGGACAATGTTGAGGAGAGGAAAATTAGGGAATATTAAGCGAGAAATGGAAAGAGGTAATATAGAAGATTTAGGTCAATGTGAGGTGAGATGGAAGGATAGCGGGGATTACTGGAGTGACAATCATAGAAAAACATACAGCGGCGGGGAAAAGAGCCAATAAGGTGTTGGAGTAATTCTAAATAAAGAGGTAAGAAGAAGCGTAGTCAACATTGAGCAAGCAATAGATAGAATATTAGTAGTAGAGACTAAAGCAGAACCGACGAACTTGGTCATTGTTCAGGTATACATGCCACCGAGTAACCACAAGGAGGAAAAATTCGATAGGATGTACGATGAGTTAGAGGATATAATCGCGTGTGTTGCTGCAGAGAAACATATGATGTTGATGGGGGATTGGAATGCAACCGTAGGCGAAGGAAAAGATGGTGATGAAGTGGGGGACTATGGGTTAGGCGCGAAGAATGAACGCGGGGAGAAAGCAATTGAAACCTGCAGGAGGCAGGGGTTAGTCATCACCAACACACGGTTTAGACACCACAAAAGGCATATATGGAAAGTTGGAAAATACCAGGTGGCTCAGAAAGGTATCAGATAGATTATATTATGGTTAGGAACAGGGTTAGAAACAGTGTGATAAATTCGCACAATTTCCCAGGAGGGAATGCGGACTCTGACCACAATTTAGTTGTTATGAAATGTAACTTCCGTTTCAAGAAGATAAGGCAAGGGCGGCGGGTTAGGAAATGGAATTTAGAAGCATTAAATGGATTATTGAAGAAGGAGTATCAGCAGGCTGTAGAGAAAATGATGGATGATGGTAAAGAGCTGAGTACTACCGAAAAAAAACGGGAATGTATCAAGAAAGTGATGTCGAAAGCCGCTGAAGGCACTATAGGAACCGTTAACGGAAAAAGGATAAGGAAACCATGGGTCACGGATGCGATGATTGCAATAATAGATTAGAGAAGAAGATGAAAGAATGTAAACACAGAGTTAGGGAAAATGAAGTACAAAGAGAATCAATAAATTGAGAATGGCCACACATAAGGCAAAAGAAGAATGGTGGAAAACGCAATGCGAAGATATGGGAAGTTCACAGAGGAAGGGGGAAATCGGTGCGCTCTACAATAAGGTGAAATTATTATCGGGAAGTAAGATGGGAAGATCTTTGCTAACAGTTAAAGATAAGTGGGGTAAGATAATAATTGAGACAGAAAATATCCAAGAGAGTGGGAAGAATTTATAGAAAGACTGTATGGTAAAGAACTTAGGCCAGCAAGGTTTGACATAAAAGGAACATGACGTTGAAGAAGATAGCTTAGGTCCGGGCATATTCGACGACGAGATAGAAAAGGCACTAACGGAAATGAAGCTAAATAAGGCTGTTGGGGTGGACAACATTCCAGCGGAACTATTGAAAGGTTTTGGGAAATGTGGTAAGAAGACCATATATTGACTGATTCGTAGTACATATGAGGAAGAAATCTAGCCGGAAGATTTTGCGGGACCAGTATTAGCTTCTCTTCCAAAAAATGCAAAGGCTACGTCTTGTGAGGATTACAGAACAATAAGTTGGATATCCCACGCAACTGAAGTTATTCTCAGGATCATCAACAAAAGGATAGAGTAGGGAAAATAATTACATAGGGGAGGATCAGTTTGGGTTTAGGAAGGGGAGAGGAACGCGTGATGCCATTACAGCAATGGGATAACAAATCAAGAGGAATAAAGAATACAATCAGGACGTATTTGCCTGTTACGTAGATTTCGAAAAAGCGTTTGATAGAGCGAATGGGGAAAAATTAATGCGTATATTGTAGAAAATAGGAATAGAATGGATGGACAGGAGATTAACAAGCAACCTGTACATGTCTCAGACTGCTCAGGTGCGAGTGGGGAACGGAGAGTCCCGATGGGCAGTGTTAGGAAGAGATGTAAGGTAGGGTTTCCCATTGTCTCTGGTGCTGTTCAATGTAAATGTGGGGGAAATGATTAAGGAGGCATGGGAAGAGCTAGAGGTGGGAGTGAATGTCGTAGGGGATTTCGTAAAATCGGTTAGGTTTGGAAAAAGGCTAATCTAAATATTAAAATTGGCGCGGAAAAAATAGAGCAGGTAGAACAGTTTACGTTTCTCGGAAGTGTTTTGGACCAACGCGGTCAAAGTAGTATGGACGTAAGGAGAAGAATTGCGCTAGGGAAGGAGGCTTTCACAAGAAGGAGAGATCTGATGACGAGGACGCTGTGTATGGATGTTAAGAAAAGACTCGTAAAAACTTTGATATGGAGCGTAGCTATATAAGGCGCGGAGACGTGGTTACTGTAGCAGGAGGATAGACGTAGATTGGAGACTTTTGAAATGCGGGTGAGGAGAAGAATGGAGAAGGTGAAATGGACCGAAAAAAAACACATGTGGAAGTACCAGGTCTGGGGTAAGTTAAGAATTTTAGTATCATCATATAATACAGGTTGGGTGGAAGCACAAGATTAGATAACGAGTAGCAATTATTGTTTTTGTTAAATTTTTATAATTATTGTGCAAGGTTAAGGATACATTTCCAGGAAAATAATGAGTAAATAATGAAGCCTGGAAATTAAGGGCGGAATAAGATGTAAGTGATAAAGTGTCTCCTGAGAGCTCTTGGGGAAAACTTTAAAGCTAATTACTTTATATTTCCACAGAGATTAATAAAGATTGCCGCATTTAATGGCGTTCCCTCGTAATCTTCATTAAATAATGTAGTGTTGAGGTAGAAAAAGCAGAAACTGTCATTGAAGAAAACTCAAACAGGGACTTCATCACATGTAAATACTATAAAACAATTTTAACGTAACTTTATGCTACATTTTATGATATTCAGCGAGAAAGTTTGTTTCAGCAACAAGACCTTCACTACGTTAATCAACAAATTTAAGATTCTTATATGCATGAGCTGTTAATAAGAATCATAAGATTTAAATTTAATTATGAAAATGACATTTATGAATGAAACCATTTCTTTATAAATAAATCAATGAGCTAATCTCTGTAGTGATTAATTTTGAAGGAATAAAATAACAGATACTACGCAATCTGTTCCATATTACATTTTGCGTACTTAAGTTGCGTACTTACTAAGTTTCCGATGTTAACTAGTGTCATCGAAGAGAACTTAACTAAATGGAACACAGAAGGGAATACAAGCCATTATATCCCTAGTACGTAGGTTAGAAAGAAAGCACTCTGTTCATCCCATTTCAATCGGCAAGTCAGACGTTAGTACATAAGTACACGGAAAACATCATAATGAAATAATAGACATTGAATTCGTCGTGTGATTGTCCTTTCGTGAGGTAAGCACTAAAAGTAAGGTACATACTATATCTGATATTTCTCTCATTCTTACATTTACGGCAGAAAACGCTTTTTACCATCGGACTGTGGGAGGGGAAGGGGACAAGAGGGGTTAGAGGTTTTGTAGGGATATGTCGGTTTGCTTCCTGAACGAGACAAACGCTAGCAGAATGTAAATGGCGCATGCGATTCGAGCAACATTACACATTCGCTCACTTCCTTTTCCTCCAAACGACGCTTCACAGCTCCGTTCCCATAAACCCATCTTCCCCAACACTTTACCTCCTTCCCCATTCCGACATTTTATTCTTCCATCTCCATCTCTCTACCACGCCCCGCGCCCATTTGGGTCCCCGGGGGGAGTTATTTCCTGGGAACTTAGGACGACGATTTACACGCCTTTAAAAAGAAAAACTTTAATAATTTTTAGCGCTTTTGAGAGCGATTTGAAGGCGAGAATTTTATGAGGAGGATTTCACTACCCCACTCTCCCACCCATCCCATTCACAAAGGGATAGGGCAGAGAAGAGAGGGGGACGCGGGTGGATCGGGGAAAGCGCAAGGATGGAGGATTTGACGAAACAGATGTTCAGGAGGAATTTTCGAGCTGGGAGGATAAATACTGGAGGCGACCGCTGTTGTTGCCGGTGTGTCGCGCCTTGCCTCGTACTGATCCGTCTACTACGCGAATTTAGACCCTCTGAGAGTTAAGTCACACCAAACCCTCCAGATTGTAAAATAGGAGTCTGCGAATCGAGAATGTGACTCGGAGAGAGAGTGGGTGAATCCTGAAACGCAAGCCTTAAAATGAAAAAAACTACCTTTTTTAATTCTCGTACATATGATTATTCTTATATAATACTTATGGAAAGGTTAAAAATTGATTTCATAGATATGATTTTCTTACTGAATGAGGAACGCTTAACCGCTGACTGATTAATAAAACTGATAGCTTCTCAATTCTCATAGCACCTCATGATGCAATGCGTGAATGTCGTCTATATCCATATATAAGGCTTATAAACATTTTTAATAGGTTTACGTAGGCCTTTGAGCAGATATTAAATCTAAAAACTAGGCTTAAAATATCCATAAACTGCATTGTCATGAATTTTATTTCGGAATAACTCAAGGTTTTCCTGATGAAAACTACTGAATACAATAGGCAAACGTATGAAAAGAGACGAGATTGTCTTCCATATTCTATTTTATATCCCATTTAATAAGTAGGGGAATAAATTTTGTTTGCACTGCACTATTTTTTGTACTCTATTTTTCAATATATATATATATATATATAATGAAATTAAGTTCCTCTAATAAAGATTTATACATCGATTCGGTTAAATGTATGTATGTATCGGTATATAACACAATAGAACGGAATCCAATACCTATTCATTAATTTGCCAACAATAGGTTTACAAATCCCCAAGACGTGTTAATTAGAATACCCACGCTGGAGGGAGTAAAACTTTTTTAAATTGGACAGAAATAATCGTATCAATTATTTCGGGTTAATTTTAATATTTCAGATCCTGAATTTAACATTAGTGTTAGCAACTACTTCTTTTCCGATAGGTGATAATTTACATCATCAAGATTAGCGACTCATTACCCCGAAAACACAAGAGTTTCAACTGACAATGACGTTAACCCTTGATTAGGCCTCCAAAGGGAGACTAGTGCTCACCTCGTAGTAAGCTGTAAGGTATGTAAATTTACCGATTCCGAGTATGATTGGGAAGCCCTTTCCCTGAGCGGAATGAGGTTTTCCAGAGGACCTGATGCTTAGGTTTGGCTGAGCTAGCTAATGATGCTAATGATGTTAAGGCTTTCCATTGCAATGAACGTGCAACCCTTCAGTCAATAATCACATAATTTTCCTACTAATTCACCACCGTAAAAAATATATTATAGTTGCAGAAATCAAAACTTGACTTCAGAGCGAACAAAAAAGCCACTAGAGTAATGCAAATCATGCAGCTGTTGAATTCACACTCAAGTTCGGCAAAATGCATTTGCCGCTGGCGCATATCATTGTGAGAATATTTGAAAACCAAAGTTTTGAAGTAAATTTAATTAACATCTTAATGAAAATAAGTTTTATTTTGCATTGTACAAAAGCTTTTCAGTTATATCATCCTTCTTTTTAAGAGAAAAACAGGATTTCAGCTGAAAATCGTTCACTGAACAAATAATATAGTGTAAAAACTGCTTTTAAAGTTAATCTTTTACTGAGATAAATCTAGAAAAATTTGGCTCATTATAATTTTTAATTTTAAGATTCATTAACCTCTCGGGTATAATTATTTTCAAAATGAAACCTATTCATTAGATTATAAATTTCGCATTCAAAACAGCCTAATATTGATCTTCTAAAAGATTGAATCCGTGAAGCGAGTTGATTTACTTATTTAACTTCGAGGAAAAGCACGTCATTGTGTCCATCTTTCTTATATACGTAACGACTCTTGTTCCTTTTGCCATATATGCCGAGAAGTATATTTTTCATAGGAAGAATACTAGTAGAATAGTATTCATGGTTTTCTTACTCAAACTCCGCTCTCTTCACCACTTGAACCTTGCTCCAGAGTGTGCGCTGCTGCTCTTACATTTGCTCTTCTTATAATGGGGTATCCCAAATAATCTCATAAGCAAGTAGGTCGTGAAGGAAATGGGATGCATGAATAGAGTTTGATATATATGATACCCTTGTGTGAATTTTACTTCAGCTCGGACCGTGAGAGAATTTCATCTTGTTCAAAAAATGAAAGAAATGTTTAAGTGTTGAACGCTTGTCTTTCGCTACCTATTAGGCTACTCAGGTTATTCATTCTATATATTTCTTTGATGTCACACTTATATAAGAAATTTATCCTATGAGACCAATGAAATGCCCTGACTATAGTTTAAAGTCTTATATTTGTTTCAGTTTTTTGGCATAAAATAAACTGATCATGAGATTATAAATACAAATGTGATCAGAGTGTAAGAATCTAATAGTTCATACATTAGTAAAATATGTTCAACAAAAATCTTCTCAAATAAATATGAAGTAAAGGACTTTGGATTTTTTTAATTTTTCATATGCTTTTGGGATATCTTAGGAACTCACAAATAGTGAGTTTATTCATGTCAAAAATATTTCATTTGCAGACAGTATAGTTCTAATTTTCATATGAACATGTACCAATTACTTTAACCATAATTTTTTACCTATATTCCTATAAAATAATGCCTCCAATTATGTATATTACAAAAATAATGCCGTTTCCTTTTGCTCATCGAAGAAAATATGTATGCACTTGAACTTATATGAAATCTCTTCTGACTTGCTTAAATACGATTATGTTTATTATAAATATTTCATAATACGTTCGTCTAGGCAATTTCATGCGCTATGTCTCACTCTAATCACTGAACAGGCACTTCCTGTAGACAACGGGTTTGGAAAGATAACACATCGCGTAAAAACATTATGTAAGGGAGTTGAAATATTAAAATATAAAACGTGGTTGTTCAAAGTGGCACTTTTTTATATTTTGGGACCGTTATTATCTTCAAAATAATAAAATGCACCACTTCCAACGACAATTGATTGGCAAATAATGGTTAAGTGTCCCAACAAAAATAAAGCAGCAGGTTTGCATGTCGAGTTTTAAATACACATAGGGTTATTCTATGGATAAAAACCATAAACACAGTAATCAACCCGAAGGTCGGTTTAGTAGGTGATGGTAGAGCTCACCCGTGTACCAAGCCCAACGGCATGTGAATATTCATACATCAGGGTGGGGGGGCCAGTTCCTTTCCCTGTGCCGGTTATGGTTTCCCAGGAAAACCTGGTACTCGAAAAATCAACTAGCTTGGGTGGAGCTGCAGGTGCCCAAAGTGCCTTGCCCGGGAATCGAACCCGGGACCCTTCGGTCAGTAGTCCAACGCTCTACCCGCTAGACCACCGCGACCCGCATTCTATGGATAGTCGAAATTAAATTATATTACCTGTTTTCACTATATATAATTAGGAAAACGCAGTTACAAAAATAAGGAGCTGAAACATTTCACAAATGGTCTCTAGAGACCATAAGTGGTGTTAGTTATTGGAAGGAATAGTGATACTCATAATTTATTCATTATCTATTGCTCCTATGCACGCGCTTATAATCAATTAACTTACACACCGTTGTACGTTTCGTTTGTGAAAATTTTTCCATACCGGCAATAGATTCAGTTATTAGCTCCGAGTTACCTCATTCTTTTATGAGCCCTCGTTAGTATGGTTTACATACAGTTATTTGCTGTCGTTCGGAACGAGGGCCAAATGACTGAAGAAATTTACCAGAAAATATATCACTTTCAAATGCAACTAAGATGGCGTCGGGATTCATGTGATTAATGCAGTGGGGAGGACAACACGGGCGCTGAAAGAGGGGAAGGGGAATATCAAGGATCTCATTCTCAACTGGCTTATTATATCCGCCGAGCTTTAGAAAACTCGCTTGAAGAGGGACACCTTCACTTAATATCGCTACCCTCGAAACCATTCCCCTCACGTCCCCACCATTCCACATCTCTTCTCTCCCTCCGTATCCCACCCTCACGTCCAAATCAGCCAGGCTGTACGGACGGGGAACATCTCCTTCCACTCCCCCAGACACGGAAAGACCCCCCTTTTTCCACTCGTGTATCCTTGCACACCCCACCTCGCCATTTTCCTCGGGGAAACATCCCGAACGATGCCGCTCTTGTCGCCGCCTTTATGTAGTCGACCCGGCTGCCTCCCCCTTTTGTCTTCTTCCCACTCTCTCTGTTGCTTATTTTCTAACCTCACACGTCCCTCCCGCCCACCAGCGCCCATCTCAACCCTCCCTTCCCCCGCAATCCTCCACTCCAGAAAACGCCCACCGCCCGCACAACATATACACACTTTGTGCATACACGGAGAAGAGCCATAAGGTTAACACCTCTGGACCCCATTCAGAGCGTGGTCGTGGCGCAGGAGCCAAATGAGATGTAATCAGCGAGCGAGATGCCTGAGGGCGTGGGGGCGAGGTGCATCGGGGTTTGGTGACTGGAGGGAGGGCTCTCTCGGTCGGGATGGTGGAGGTTGGCTCGGTGAAATAAAAAAGAATTTTAAAAATAAACGAACCTCTAAGGTCCCCTTATGGTAGCTAAGAAATGAAGAGAGTGCTGCCAACGCCAAAGTGGTCTGTGCACCTAATATCCCCTAGATTAACTCCGCGTCACAAAGTCGACACAGGAAAAATGTCGAAAATTTGATCTTTTTCGAATAGATAGCGTTGGTTTAATGCCAAAACGTCGCATACCAAAGCCTGAACTCTTTTGGTAACCATTTAGGTAGCGTTTTCACCCTAGAGTCTCAACAAAAATGAAATGCCCATTTTTATTCACTTAACATTTCCCATTAACTTTAACCAGGACTATTTCAACTCAATTTCCGACCTAAGACTGCAAAACATAACAAAGTTAAAACACGAAATGAGATTTTTAATTATTTAAAATAACAACAATTTTTAAATATGAGAAGTATGATTTAACTAATAATCTGATAGATTAAGTGCAGGATTAATTTTTCATAAATCTAGACCCAAGAAATATCCACCATATTATTTCCATAAATCGACACTCTACATTCATTTACGGCCGATTTTTATGAAGAAATTAAATTTATAAACGAATGATTTCAAAATATTTAATAAAATAACTTTCACATGGTAGCTCGAAAATCCAGTACAATATTTTAAAATTTCACCATGATTATTACATATGCCACTAATTATTTGAAATTGTTTTATGATATCAAAAACAGATTTTAATGCGGTTTCTTCGTCTAATGAAATCAGGTTTTAGTGAACAGTCGTGCGTACTTACGTACCACACTTATTAGAAAATCAAATATCAAGTGGAAATTATATTTTCTGAACACACCCTAACCATGTCTACGGCTCTCATAAGACTCCATAATTTATTTTCTCTGAAATCTTAACAATATGTTGCATTACAGATCAATTTATATTTTGATTTCAATAGCATTAGTTAGGCAAACGACTTAAGCCTAAAAATTATGACAAAACATCATACATTTGCATATCTAATTCATACTACGGAATCACTATTCCACAAAAGTTGAGCTGTACTATCGGTGATTAGAATAAGATACGCACTCAAATTTCAAACAAATCCTCAATTTTAACTCCCACCCATTGTGCTTACTCTTCTCTTCTTAATCGCCACCTATAGATCTGATCAAATCGGAGCTTTCCCCAGAAAAATCATGACCCAGGAGGTGCCGATAATGGAAATAGACGAAGGGAGAGGAAGTAAATGGAGAGAGAGAAGCCTTCTGGGCAATATTCTCCGGTTACACCGAATGGTGCATATTGCGACGTTATACCGTAAAGATCAAGATTTGAACTATCTACCCTCCTACATACATGGCCACCATATTCCTCCCAACCTATGGTCAGCACCCCTTTACTTCCGTCAATATATCCGAGATATCTCTCTCCCGCTCTCCCCCCCTTGGCTGATAACTTTGACCATTCGACAACAACAGCCCCTTCTTGCTCATAAAGCGTTGGGGTGGGTGAAGGAACGGTTCCGGGTTGTAAGGGAAGCCGGGTTGTAAGGGAGGATTGCGGTAGAAAAATCGTGTCGATCGTTCGAGTGTAGGCAGGGAATCGGGGAGTGGAATGAGCGGGCCAATTCCGGGTTGGAAACATTGGATTCACAGAGGTGAGGGAGACGGAGAGGGGAGAAATCGTCGGAAAGAAGAAGCTTAGAAGGTCTTTTGCCCCCCCTCACCACCACTCCCCCAACCTCCCCCTAAAGCCCCCGCCCGCGAGGGGGAGCAGTAGGAATGGTTTTGGATCCTCCATCACCCTCGGGCTCTCCGTATTAATTTAAGGAAACGCTGAGAGAATTTTAGCGTAATGGATTGAGCGTAATTGTTTTCCTGTTCCACCTGCTCCCCTGCATTCAAAAGTTTTATTTTTCTTCCATCCTCACGCCGCTCCGCGATTCCCTCTTTAACTGTCTGTTTTCCTCCACGGACAACGTTGTAGACGGAAGAAGAGCTCTCATTTTGCTGAATGCTAGAAGCGAGGTTGGCGATGAATATACATAGTGGTGGTATCGCCTCTTCCAAACGAAACGCAACTGAAATTCGATGCAAAATATAGCATAGGACACTTTTTTCAAATTTCAACTGAAGAAAGAAACATTAAGTGGATAACCAAAAATCCATTGTTGACTCTACAATAAAATAAAATGTTCTACTATTATTTCTCTCTTTTTACTTTATATGTGTCCATTAGTCGTAAATTTGGCTACGTACCTATAATTGCATCGCATTAATTTTATGCAACCAAAGTACTTAAAGAGAACCAAACAGTGAAGAAATTGTATGTCTCTTTATTAGTCATTTTCTTTTGTTTTATCAATACTAGTAACGCCGATATGAATAGTATAAAAAAATAAAATTAGTTGTAAGTTGGAGTACTAATCTAAGCTTATGACTGGAAAATGTATTATAAACTTCATTTTCTTTTCCTGTCATGATTGTCCTGCTCCTGTCTCTATCTAATGCTCAATGAACTAGAAGACGGAATTTAAGAAATTAAACAAAGCTTATATTGAATACCCATCGCTTTATTTCTTCGAGGATCCCTTAATAATTCTTAACTCGTTAATCAATTAACCGTAAAACATTGTTCCCTCGGGATATCCGAGAAAATTTTGGAAAAGTTCGACATTAATTGGGTGCCATTCGCAGCGGGGGAATTAACATGACAAATTACTCCAAAGCTTAAGGCCAAGGAAAATCTAAGGAAAACTTCCTGGTTATCAAAATGCATCTTTTGAGAAACAAGCGGCAGCGTCGTATTGGAATTCAGATAATCATTAATTAATATCTTATCTGAGGAACATCGTGTATTAATCGTTTCGAAAGTAGCTTACTCTATAATGAAATTTTGAATGAAAAGATTATCATCTACCTACCCAAAATTGACACTTATGGAAATCTTTCAAAATAAATTACATCGCCTACGATTTATGACAAATTCAAGTAGGTCATTAATAAAAACAATAGGCAATTCTTAGAACCAAGAATTTAGATGGCACCCTTAATTTTTGAGTGGAATGAAAAGCAACAGAGTAGTCATTTTAATGCCATTTCTGATAAAAATAAATTTTCTACTACAGGTAGGATACATTACTAGATAACTAGACAAATATTGCCCACGGGTTCCAATATAATAGTTATTTATATGCACCCATAATTTAGATATACCCTCTTTTGATTTCAATTTTCTTTAGACCTTTCAAAATCTCTCTTCCACTGCAATATATTTCTAAACGCAGTCAATCAATGTAAAAATAATTTATGCATATCAAATGGTTACGGGAGATTAAAATTCATCGATCAATGATATAGAAATTTTATTAAGCTTTCTTAAAAATGTAGGAACTATTATAGTTCATTGGCACTAAGCCAAAATAGCAAACGTGTTTAATTAATGGGTACAAAAAATATTGAAAAGTGAGCAACGTCAGCAAGTGAGAACGTCAGCAGCAGCTACGTCTCACTGACCTCACGCAAATATTTCCTTTTGCCAAGTCTATTTAATTCATCCTTTTCATAAATATCTAAAGTGCCTTTAACGTTGTTACGCTGATCCTCACCACGAAAAACGTATTAAAGATCCATGGACGGAAAAATTCCCAGCATGCTTTGTGCCTTTCGTGCGGCCGTGAAAGAAAAAAATATTCGCGCATTAAGGATCGCACGAACTAGAGCACTCCCTCCCTATAAACTCCTTCGAGCAATAATAATTTTTTTATCGAGTTGAAATAACACGTCCGCGGGTTGACCTTTAGCGACCCTTTTAAAACGAATAGCTTTGGAATCTGGCCAAACACCTATGACGCTAACACAGTGTATTGAGCTGGCTTTTGCCACGCCGGCGGTCGGGAGATATCGCGCATCTACAGTGAGGTCACGATTTCGAATCCCGCCGAGAGTACCAACGATTTGGCACGTTCGGAATATTTCTTTTTTTCAACCTCACGGGCTCGTTAGCGCGTAATGTAACGGTTTATCAATCGGATCGAGGGAGTACCTCATTTAAACACTCGGGAACAATTGCCTGATACTACGTTTTGAGAGCGCTCATATTTGGTGTCCTCTACTTTTCTCGAATGTTAACGCCGCATTGGCGGCAATGAGCTGAAAAGCAGTCGATTCCTACGCAGAGAACGACCAAATGCGCTCAGTTTTCATCTGGCTATCGGTTCTTTATGTTTAATGTCGCAAACGCTGTGCAGATAACGTAATGCGTATAGAGGTGCACAATATGTGCCGATGAAGTTCATATGCCATTTATAATTTTTTTATCCCGTGAGGATGCAAAATTAAATTAAAATTTCAGGCATTATATTGAAAGTTGAAAAATCGAAAATACAATTTGATTTTTAAAAATTTTAATGGTTCGGCTTTCCAGGAAGTTAAACTCATTTAATTAGCATAATCATAAGTAAATATATTATTCAATAATATAGTTAATTTTAAAATTTGTATTCTACCGATTGAGATAGATTTCAAATGAATGCAAACTGAACAACGATGGAGTTAGTTTACCTCTATGAATAAAACCCAACCCGACATCCGACATTGAACACATCTTCGAATAATATTGTACAGAATATATTTTGTACGTAGAAGAGTTTTAATTAATCCCTTCAGATGTGATGGGTACTTTGATTACAACCTTTTCCTCATTTGACAGTACTATTTTCCAATAAAGTATTAATTTACCTTTGCATATATTGCATAACAAAATTAAGTTTGCATTATTGATACATATAAATTTGAAAATCAGAAAAATAATCAATGCTTAACCGTTCAAAATTTAAAATTGCAACCATGTCCTGCAAGTAGACTCACAATGTTTATTTGATTTACATTTCCCTCAAGTACAGTAGAGACAGCTTAAAGAACAAATATTTGCCATGACAAGCAGTGATGAAGTACTTCGTATGCTACAAACTTGGCCATTCAGTAAAATTCGTAAATTCTCATCTGACCGAACGTCAATGGGAGCTCTCAAAACATATAAAAAAAGATGACGCACACAAAGAACCCTCAAATTTTCTCCACTCAAAGCAATCACCACAAATTGGAACTTGTTGCTGACCCGTTACAGCTTTTCCGTTTTAACTCACCACCCCTACCGCCAGTGCAGTGCAAGTGCACCCTATTACCCCCTTCCGGTAATGCATCACTTATTCCTTATGGCGAAGGCTATCGTATTCAATAGTGAATGTCACTAATTCATGAACATTATTCGTATTTATTGCTAAAAATATATTCAACAGAAGTGTTTTTATCCGATTATCTGATAGACTTAATCGATTGCTCTTTCCAGACGTTCTTAAATGTATTCAGCTTGAGAAGTGTGTTTTTCTTTTTCCAGGATTTCCTTTTTAAAAAATTAAATATTTAATAACAGAATACGAATTATGAATGTTACATAGACGCTATCATAACTGTAGAAAGCTGTATATTTTTAATATCGATGGATTAAAAAATATCACTTGGAATCTTTAAGAAAAAATTAGGAAAAAAATATAAAGCTAAGAAAGAGCGGTTGATAGAGCAAAGGTGAAATTGAAGATGGAGAATTCATACTGACATTTGATGACAATATCAACGAGTAATGAGAAATTATCCTATCTTTCTCCAAAATACGGCATCGATGAATTATAAGGTTTTCATTTCTCAAATCATGATAAGAAAAACTATTATCATTTCAGATAAAATAGTTTTAATAGTCAGACAGATCAATTGATTAGACTTTTCCAATGACATAAGAAAAAATTAATATCAGAAATTATTTGACACGTTAATCCCATACTGGAATCATCATTCAAACACACTAATAAAGAAACGATTTAGCAGTTCGACAGAAATTCAACGGAAAACACTAGACGTCAGCAAGATGATGGATCAGAGAGGGAAAGAGTACGGCAAAAAAGAAAAGAACGAAGAGAAAACCGGTCGCCCTATCGAATCGGAGCGGGAAAGGAGAAAGGCTGTCCCGACGGGAGTCGCTTATAGCCTTCACTGCCATTCCCCTTCCCCTCTCACCGTGATACACCTCGTTTCGTCTCTAGTCCACTCTCACCCTCCCAATACACACACCCCCCCCCTGAGGGTTTGTTTGCTTTCGTGTGTGTTAAATAACGGGCGAGCAACGAATTCCCGTGGATAACGTCGGGACGTCGGCGCACGGGAAAAGCGGGAAGAGTGATGGGGGTGGCGAGGGGCGAAAAGGGAACGGCGGAGCTTCCGGCCTCGGGAGGTTGGCGAAATGGGGTAGGAAAGAAGGGGGGTCTTGGTGACGTAAAGGAGGGAGGGATGGAAACGATCGCGAGTTGGGAGAGGAGGGAAGGTGGAGAAAGGGAATGGGTGGGCGAAGAGGAGGGGATTGCTCGGGGGGGGGGAGAGATTAAGTGTGCTGCAGGAAGGAAGAGCGAGGAAGAGGAGGTGGTTGGAAACAGATTCAAGTGACACTAATCGAGATTAAACGCTGGGAATGACCACGGGGAGGGAGGAGGTTAAGGAGGAGGAGGGGGAGGTTGGGTGGGTTTCGAGTAGGGGAGCCAAGGAGGATTACTCGGTGTTAGCAAAAGGGGAAGCCGTTGTCCGTCTCTCGGGCGCGCATCCGAAAAATAAAAGGAATTGGTATTAAATGTATCCTATACACATGTGAGCGAGGAAGATAAATATTAAAACGTCCTTCCGCGACGAATAAAGCACGATAAATGTGGCTAAATGTATTATATTGCACCACAGCAGTGGTTTCTGACCCCTCAAACAAAAGGGCTTTGACGCCGAAAATTCAAATTGCTTATGCTTAAGGGAACATTTTCCATTTCCTAACTGAATATAAATGAGGGAAAACCGAATGCGAAGAGAAATAAGACGTCGCTCGAAGCTGTATTCTTTGAGAACATCAGGTAAAGCGATGAACATTATTGTTAAAAAAATTAATACAACACGTAAATTATGTGCATTATATTAAAAAAATTAAAATAAGAAGTGGAACTAGAATAAATGCCAGAATATTTGAAGAAAAACTGATAAATATAATCAAATACCTTTTTTGCGATATCTTTGATAAGTTTTCACCGACCAGTGGCCCCACAGAGCTCCTCCGTGTGACCTCTCAAAGAATAGTACAGTGATACATACCTAAAAGAAATTGAGAACATCATTAGTAACTAGAAAAAAATTTGCGGAAAGGGTTGATATTATAATTAAATTCTTTTATGGCATAATTCATTGGAAATATCAGAAGTGATTATTTTTAATGCAACAATTTCAGAGTGTACATGCATATTAGTGGATGACACCGTTAAAAGTTACTGTTGCAGCATCTCCCACAGTTTCTTGGAATTTGGTAATTTTTATAAGTAATTTGAAGAGTATTAAGCAATTTAAGAAGTTACTTTCCAACATATTTTTCTTAAATATTGACTTTTAATTTTAAGCCGCTTACGAGGAACTAAAATTGAGAAAGATATAGATAGATAGATAAAGGACTTTATTTGGGCGAAATTGAGACCTAATGGTCCCCTCTTCCCTTGATGATTGATTCCAAAGATGAGCACAAATGTAAAAAATAAGCTGTAGATTCTAATGATATGGTAAGACAAAGGATGAAAAATCTACCCCTTATGAAACAGTTTTCTGCAAGGAATGCATTTCCTCCAAACCCATTACCATATATATCCTGCACGTTAAATAAATTC